>NJDC01004604.1:44314-80448 GCA_002245475.1 Calephelis virginiensis
AAAGAAAAGATGCTAATTTACTTATAGTTTGTTAATTTATCGATATCGATAACGTACGTGACCTTTTTAACAACCCTTTCTTTAACTCATACATAAACAATTTACTCACGCTCACGCTTTTTTTTTATACACGTTTTTTTGGTTTCGCTTTTTAACTGACTTTGCTTATCTAGTACATACTAAATCTATGGGTCTAGCGGTCCGGGTGTTGGACTTGACTGCATGAGGTCCCAGGTTCGAATCCCGGGTCGGCCAACACAAAGAAAGTTGGATTTTTCCAATTTTCTAATAAAAAAATGTTGGTCGGGATTGGAAATGTGCCCGGTTGGCGATAGGCTTGCCACCTATCACATTGTGGGACTTAGTGTCTTCGGCTAGTCGTGGGTGCCTTGGTTGTACCTCTGCCTACCTCTTCGGGGATATGGGCGGGAAGATACTTTTTTTTATATATAATTGTCATTTGGTTTTCGTAATATTTAAAATGTTTCATTTGAATTTAAAAATATTTTTATTATTTAATTTAACACCGTGAGAAAAAATAATCGGCTCACTTTATTTGTAATTTATTGTTTAAACGGAAGTAATCTAATCAAATAATAGTTTTAATATCCATGGTCATGATACTGACCTCTTCCTTTACACCGACACTTTAAAATGCCTGCTGTAGCTGTGGTGAAGCCCATTCTGTTGTAAGTCGAAGAGTTATATTTAACCTCATTATATTTAAGTGTATTAATAAATAGCCCTTCTAACACTAGTTTATAAATTGTCCGAGTACGAGACAGAGCAGACATCTTGTTTCATACACACTAGTTGAGCGATATGTACACACACATATTGCAATTCTTGAAAAAATTACACATTCATATATGATGTGGTTTTTAATATTCGCACTAACATGTGGTTGAGCTAGTCATTTCAGAATAGACGACTGCCACTGTTTGAGATATTATTTTATTTTGAATTAATATACATATACAGTGTATCTTACACTAATTATTATACATGTCACCAAATATTATTAAATTTACATTTCAAATCTACCAGAATACAGTAAATCTACAACAATATTCGAATCATAAATATTTACACAAAAATTCTAGCATTTAATAATACTCCAATGTTATTTACATCGATTTTGGTCGAATACTGATATTGGTAAAATATTTACAAAATAATGTTAACATTTTATTATTAAATGGAATTAATGTTACCTACTACTATAAGATATTAACTATTAAAAGTTTTTGTGAACTACGGTGAAGGCATTTCCCATAATCGTAGCTTATGAAAAGAACTTAACAGACAATTTTAATGTTATACATAATGTATGTATATTTTTATAAAAGAAGAAGCGAACATACAAGTGGGCCATTTAATACATATAATCAGTAATATTTATTAAAATTATTTACAGAAGATTTTGGTCTAGGGATAACAAAATGTTCTTCTCAACTTTGTCAATTTTTAAACGAATTTTTGAACATAAAATAAATAAAAGTCACAAAATGTCATAAAGCTGGATCCCATAATTTTGAAATCTTGTTTCGCAAAGAATAGGAGAATCTCTTCGTTAAACTGCCAGTTTCTATAACCTATCTACAGTTAGAGATAGGCCTAGAGTTTTATTGCGTAGATGTTTTTGACATTTATTGTAAAATAAAAGCGGTTGCCTGGTGACTGATCCATTTTTTAACTCAGATACGTTACTGAAATTCGCCATAAACCAATTGGCCTTTCATCCAGCGATACAAAAGTTTGGGCTGACGTTACCAAACTTATAATTTTGTATGGATTTTTAACATAATATCAGAATAACAATGACGTACCTGCATACCGCCAAAAGCTGCCCAGATTTTTCCAATCTTTCTTGTATTATGTAGGGTACATTGCTTCGTAGCAACTTCGTAGTAATGAGCTACGTAAAGCTACAACAGCCAGTAGTAGTGTTTTAATAACTTCGGTTGGATTTTCACGGCCAAAAGTAAAGTTAAAATATGATTAAATCTATTTCTTATCTTCATATATTGGATGAGTACCCCATTGGGAAAATAGGCAGGCACTATTTAGTTATTAGCTTACTAAATTTCTGTATTAAATGAACATGTATATGTTGTTACATTACTAAATTACTAAAATGAGAGAATGGCCACATTTTTTATGCTTTATTTGTTTTTTGCTATGGTAAAAAACTGTGACATAATATTCTTTTACACTTACTACAAGTATCCTACTTTTTTCCGATGGATTAAAAAATCACTCAAAATACTGGAAAATCACTTTTTCATTAGTCAACTTTTATCACAACAAAAAAGATAAACATAATTTAACTGTATAATAAAACATTTATTTGAATATAATACTTTTGCTCTAATACTATTTTTACAAATTGCTAACTCTACTATAATAATACTGATTCCACAGATATCACACAAGATTTTGGCATTGCGTTGAATACATGGCACTAGGAATTCACATTAATTTTAGTTTTGCAGCTACGAATTAAATGATAGCGTTCACTCACATTTACGTTTTTTCTAGTACCAATTTAGTATATTAAAAAACTTGTTAGGTATTGAGTACTAACGTCTTTGGTACTAACCGCCATCACGACAGTGGTTTTGAACGGCACGGGAAAATGTCATATTGGATAGTGTTGCTATGTCAAATATTATATTTGTACAAAAGCTTATGTTTCCCACTCCTAATGCGTTTTTATGTAAGTTGCTTTTGCAGCTGTGAAATCTTACTATCTATATAAATAGGAATGTATCGGGAATGTTTTATAATTTTCAATTGATTAATATGTTAAAAAAATTGATCTGATTCCAAAGCAACTCGATGACATTGTATTTTTATAATTCAAAGTTTGATAATTAAATAATGAAACAAACACAATTCATTAAATTGAATAAAAGATAAACCTGAAAATAAATTTCCAGTTGCTGTTTACTAATGACTGACAACGGGGACTTCATATTATGTGTATGTAGAATAGATATTTAAAGAAATGTGCACGAATGATGGTAAATTCGCTTTCACATCACTAGTCAAACCGTCCGTCATAGCGTGTCGCTACTGTATTTATGGCTTTGATCATCAAAAATCTGAGAAAAAATGAGGCTTACGCTTCGGATTTTATTTCCCACTTAATTCCACATAACGCTTATTCAATTTATTAACTTTTACATGACATCAAATTTAAATTAGTTTTCATTTTAATTTTTTTAGCATCTTGAAACAATATTATTAGAAATGAAGTTTCAGCAAGAGGCGAGGATGTATAAAGAGTTTATTCAAGATGTTTAGCAGTGGCCGAGTCCGAGTGCGGCGCGGTGTCGTGCTGCAGCAGCGGCAGCGGCAGCGGCGGCAGCGGCAACGGCAGCGGCAGCAGCGCCCGCGACTGGAAGTTAGCGAGCGACTGCAGCAGCGCCGCCGAGTGCTCGTGCGCTTTCCGACGCAACTCGGCCACGCTTGACGACCGAGCCTCTTCTTTCGGACAGCAAGGGCATGGAGCGCCCCATCCTGCCAAAATCATTCTTAGCGTAAATAAAAAAATATATCATCAACACCTCCGATTCCCACAGTATGTATTCTAATCGATATTACTTGGAAGGTAAGTGTACATCATTTTTGGCATGCATGTTAGTCAACAATACATAAAAATACGTATTTATATACGGTAGTAGTTTACCAAAACAAATGTTATTAACATCAATACTTATTTCTAATTTAACAAATTGCTTTTCTGTCAGTAATAGAACTTAGCCTCACGTATTATTGGTTATTTTAAGCGCGAACCATAACCATAGGAAAGTTCAAAATAATGTCAATGTAAATTGAGTATCTTCACACGCGCAATCCCCGAAGAGGCAAGAAGAGGTACAATTAGGGCACCCACGACTAGCCGAATACACTAAGTTCTACAATGTGATAGGTGGCAAGCCTATCACCAGCCGGATACATAACCAATTCCAGGCAGCGTTGTTTTGTAAGAAAATAAAAAAAAACACATTTTCTTTATAGGTCGGCCTCCTGGGCAACTTGGAACTTCAATAATAATATAAATTGAATTTAATTCAGTGTCCAATGACAAACCCCTGCTGATTATTATCTCTATTACTGAACTACATTGTAACAAATCCGCATATCGATCTTTTTGTCTTATGTATTAATTCTCAAATTAAAAAAAAATTCTTAAGCAACGAAATTTATCAAGTTTTACCGTAATATTATAAATGGGAAACTCAGTGCATTCTGTTTTAGTTTGAAACGACTGAACTGATTTTAATGATTTTGGAATTATTTTATCGCCTCTGTTGTCTAGCGGTTCAGTTGTTGGACTTGACTGCATGAGGTCCCGGGTTCGAATCCCGGGTCGGGTAACAAAAAGAAAATTGGATTTTTCTAATTTTCTAATAAAAAAAAATGTTGCTCGGGATAGGACATGTGCACGGTTGGCGATAGACTTGCCACCTATCACATTGTGGGACTTAGTATCTTCGGCTAGTCGTGGGTGCCCTGGTTGTGCCTCTGCCTACCTCTTCGGGGATATGGGCGTGAAGATACTTTAGAATGATTTTAACAACGAAAAAGGCTACGAGACTTATCGTTTAAATGTTTTTAGCAAATAAATAACAGATGGTTATGGTTAGGTTAGAAACATTACTGTCTGAACGATACTCGGACGCCTGGTTAGTATTTGTTTAAAAAAAGACAATGTAAATGAAAGGAATAAATAGTACAGAAGAATAGTTAGAAAAAACAAACCTTTGAGAGGAAAGAATGGCTGCGACAAATGGTTTAGGTGTTGCGAGAGATGTGACAGGTGTGGGGGCAAGAACAGCGGCGGCGGTCCAGGAGTAGCTTCCGAAGACCCTGATGACGACCGAAACGCACCCGTACTGAAATAAACATTTTTATTAATATTTTTGAAAAGGCAAATAAACATGAAAAACCTATACATCAAAAAACTGTAAAAAACATGGTGTTTATATATACATTACACATACATACATACATACATACATTAAATATACATTAAAGATATGGAGCATTGTCAACCTAGACCAAGCTTGATAATGAGATTACGAAAGCAGACATACATGTTGTAACAACTTCAGTGTTTTGGTCATATCATTCGCTTAGTGTTCGCTTATTTGTTCCATGTTCCCCTACCCTCCAAGGGTAGGGGAACCGGTAGACTTGCACACGTAGGTATCCCTGCTATAAGAAAGTAACATCTTCGATCTCATTATGCCCGGTTATCATCAACGCAACGTAATCCGTAAGTTTAACCGGTCACAGTTAAAAAGTAACGAAGCGTTACTCACATTAAAAAAATGAATATTAAAAATGGATCTCTACTTCCATTGGTCACCCCATCGCGTGTGAATGGAAGGACCAATTTTTGCTTTTTTGTTGTGATTTTTACTTCCAGGAGCAGGCTTACATGAAAAAAAAATCAATATTTATAGTAAGGACAGGATAACGACTGTTGGTTCAGCCAGTATACATAAACCCTCTGGGAGCTTCGAGCGAGGGTTTTCGCTGACATTTACAACTATTTGTAGTCAGCGAGATCCCGCGGGGAGTCTCCGGAATGGGAGGAGGTAAGGCGCATGCAGAGACAGGCTTGGGACTCCATGTTGGAGCGGTGAAAGGAGGACCTGGTCCCACCGCTCCCGGGACAGAGGACGGCGGAGGCCATTAGGCCGGTCCTCCGAGGGTGGCTGCAGCGGCGGTTCGGGTCGCTAACCTTCCGACTGGTGCAGGTGCTTTCCGGGCACGGATGCTTTGGCAAGTATCTGCATCACATCGCGAGACGTGGGGTGCCAGAGGATACGGCGTCCCACACGCTGGGGGAGTGTGTCGCATGGGAGTCACAGCGGCGCACACTCTCACCAGTCGTGGGAAAGGATCAGAGATCCTGGCAGGCGGTGGTCTCCTTTTGCGAGGAGGTAATAACGCAAAACGAGACCGCGGAGAGGGTCAGAGAGAACAATGCCAACTCTGACCCGATCCGGCGCAGGCGGACCGGGAGGGCAAGGAGGCGGTTCGCTCGTCTTCTTAGCCCCACCGTAGCGGGACTGTCGGGGAGAGTTGGGGGACTCTCTCCGGCTAGCACGGCCTCGCACGCCTGGGGGGCAATACCGGAGTCGCCTTTCTTACAGCGCAGGAGGAGGCCCGGTGAGGACCGGGCTGTAGCCGTCGGAGTGAGATGGTGAATGCCAACGCGACCCCATCTCGCTCCTAGCCGGGCGGCGCGAAGGTCATAGTGTGGTTTTTAGTCGGTTCGAGTCCGACATAACCTGCTGCTCTCCCCCGAGAGCGGCAGGTACCCGGGGGGTTTTTTCACATTTAAAAAAAAACTAGTATACATAAAAAATTAATCTCTATTTCTCTTGGTTATACGAGTATAATGCGTGCAAAATTAGTAGGTACGATGTCGCTAATTCTTTTCTTGTTGTGTTAAATAATAGTAAAGTATTCCCATTTCTTTATTTTCTAGATCAACAACACTCGATCAACAAATAAGTAATGATATCGATGGCATATTTTTATTATATTTAAACAAAAACAACCAATACGAACAGCTATATTTTTTCAAGATGGGAACACTCAATGGACCAGCGCCATTTTGTATTTGTCCTAATTTGTCACTCGCAACAACACGGTTATAGTATAGTAGTGGGTTCTTATAAAGAACAAAGATATACAACTATACGATATTCATACTAAAGACATAACATCTGTTGGGTTAGCTATGTTAACTTAAA
Organism: Calephelis virginiensis; assembly: GCA_002245475.1. Taxonomy (NCBI): domain Eukaryota; kingdom Metazoa; phylum Arthropoda; class Insecta; order Lepidoptera; family Riodinidae; genus Calephelis; species Calephelis virginiensis. The sequence goes on from NJDC01004604.1 coordinate 51,094, forward strand.
ACCATGGAGCTTCCATAACAATATTACTTTACTTGGCATTGACTATTGATCTGCAGAAATGTCTAAAATCAAATTACACTCAATGTTGAAAATAAAATCAAAAAAGGCGTCTCTAAATCAGCGGCGTCTTCCCCACGGTTGGCTGCACACAAATTGAATCTGAGGATCAAAGCGTTTCTCTGCTAATAGTAGATCATAATGTCGATACAGTTTTATCTTGGAATATGATTATAATGTAGAAAGATATTATTGAGGACTACTTTTAAAGAAGTAAAATTTAAAAACCTACAGTCGGTTGCAATATTTTATCGTACTTGAGGACGTTCCAGATGGTTATAAATACCTATTAAAATATTTTCACACCACAAGTTGGTAGATCACCTCTGTGGTGTAGCGGTCCAAGTGTTTGACTTGATTGCATGAAGTCCCGGGTTCGATCGGTCGGGCAACAAAAAGAATAAAATGGTTTTTCCAATTTTCTAATAAAAAAAATGTTGTTTGGGATTGGATATGTGCCCGATTGGCGATTGGCTTGTCACCTATCACATTGTCGGACTTAGTGCTTTCGGCTAGTCGTGGGTGCCCTGGTTTTACTTCCTCTCCTCCTCTTCCTTTTCGGAGATATGGGCGTGAAGATACTACTACTACTACTAAGTTAGTAGAATACCTATGTTAGAATGTCTAAATAATTTTGTAATAACTTAAAACTCATACTTCGCAAATAAGTATTATTCATTTTCATTAACTCTGGTTGTAAATATTGGTTTACATCCGTCTAAACCGTAGATTTAATTCAAATTTAATAGTAATGGGATGATGATTGTTTTTAAAGCCAGCTTTGTTGGAAGGCATGATTACAACCGTCTAAAAACCCCTATTATGTGTAAGTACGTCAAAACTTACATCCGTATAACCATATTCTGGGCTCTATAATCGAGAATCGGACCGGAGTGAGATAATGTGGTGCCAGGAATCAACTCTCGGGTCGGTCAATAAAAAATTTGCTTTATTAATTTTCTGCTAGAAAGGCGTTAAATTTCTAGCGAGTATCACATTTGAAACTTAGTGTATTCAGTAATCGAGGGTACCTTACAACCAAGACAACAAAAAGAAAATTTGTATTTGCAATTAGTAGGTATAATCCATTTTTAGCTATCAAAATTTACTGATAGATTTAGCTCATTGTGTGGTAGTAGTAGCAGTAGTAAGTAGTTTATATTCCCTGGTCAACATTTAGGATACCTTTCGTGTCTATCATTATCTATGAAGTAGTGGACAACAGTTAGCTAGTAGGAAAATAAATATCACCTGACAACTTACACGAATTAAATCTAACTCCAAAGTAGGCAAATCATATGCACAAGATAAGGGTTAGTCAACGATACCAGTACACTGAAATACTTATGAATAATAGATACAGGAATAAATACAACAAACATTTAAACCCGGTAATACAAAAAGCGAGGGTTCATCATACGAATATAATATATCCACGGCGGGAATCGAATCCGAGCCTCGCCTTAATTAGGCATATACTCTAACCCCTCAGCCAACAAGACGGTTGAAGTTGTAGGATACTTAAATACCTGCAATCCTACCTATTTTGCATGTACATCCATTCCGCAACAAGCAATCATGACAAGTTAGCGAAAACCACTTCAGAGCATTACAAATTACGAGAACAAGGTAAATGCGACAGTACATTTGAAAGTACGTCGCGTCAGAAACAGATTGGAGACAATGAAATGAACGACGGGCCGAGGTGTCGCGCTGCTCCGCCATTCTCTCAGTGCATACTAGATGCTACGCGAACTTGCGGCGCAATTGATAGGCGGGAGCGGGTAAGATCCGCTCTTATTTTCATATATTTTATTGATATTTATTTACATATATTTAATTTAATATACTTTAGTGCTTAAAATCGCCTCTGTGGTCAAGCGGTCCGGCGTCGGACTTGATTTCTGGCGGAACCCGGGTCAGAGAACAAAAAAAACAAAAAATAAATATTTTAGACTTACTTATAAAAATAACGTTGCCCGGAATAGGATATGTGGCCGGTAGGCGATAGGCTTGCCAGGTCTATCACATTGTGGGACTCGGTGTCTTTGGCTAGTCGTGGGTACCATAGCTGTACCTTTGCCTACCTCTTCGGTAATATGGACGTGAAGATACTATATATTTTTGTAAATACTTTCAGGTAAGCAATTATTACATTTTAATTGTTTATTTTATATTGTTTTATTGTATTAATCGTAATAAATACCATTATTAATATAAGATTAATGTTTGATATTAATGTACATAACAACTTCACAACAATGAATTTAGAATTGAAAATAAATATTTATTTATTTATTTTTATTTACTGTATGTATTATTTCTTATATGGCTTAGCAGCTTCTTAAATAGCAGCTATAAATATAATCTTAGTTTTTTCATAACAAATTTGTTATAACATTTATGAATTAGTTATTTCGTGCACTCAACAGTGTAGATTAAGCAAACGAAAAAAAGAAAGGTCCTTCCTCCTTTACAGGTTTACAGAAAGCAATTTCATGTTTTTTTCGGTCTGTATCTGTAGCTGTTTATAACAGTCAGCAGTCCAAATATATTAGCAAGCTTATCCTTTTCTTTTGTTTACTGTTTTACAGAAAGGGAAATATTTCATTCGCTTGTTTTTCGATCCGTACCTGGCATCATCACGAGAGATTTAACCCTCTGTCGCTTACGCCTTGTATCAGAAATTCCCCCAGGCACTCGTTCAATGGAATCAAAGGATTTGAGTTCATTACAGGCGGTAATAATTGATGATAGCTACGGGCACGCCGCACGCCACCGCATTCTGCCAGAAACGCTTTTATCAGTTTGCATGCTTTCTGAATTTGATATGTTCCATATTTATAAGGAAGTGGCTAGTAAATTCCTTGATACAACTTTACTCAACCTCCAAATACATACCTACTTGAGGCTTACGAAAAACTCGCTATTGGTATCAGGATCCATTAATGAATATATGTTAACTAATTAACTATTAGAAGGCCGTAAGGTGTATTTATTCATCATAATATTAATACGTGAAGCAAAAACTTAGGACCCCTTTTTACAAAAAGGAGCGGACAATGAAATTTTGCACTCAGTTTATGTGTAGAAGAAGTGCAAAACGCGAATATTTTTCAATAATAATACTTATGAAGCGAATTAAATCAATAAATAAAACATTATTATACATACTACCCATATTACACATTACATTTGACAGACTCAAACAAATATATTGATGATAAAAGATCACAGATGGCGCAAAAACTATATTCGTAATATTTGAAAACAATGTAGTTGGTCTTGACAAATGAAGATGGCGTTCCTATCAAAAAGATAATTAATAAAAGAACCTTAACAATGTTTTAACGTTATATTTAAATAATGATTTATATTAAATAACTTATAATTAAAATTTATCATGGTCGAATTTCTACCAATGGGCGACCACTAGTATTTTAAATGAAGACACTTGTGCTGTTTTACTTAAGTATCACTTAAGTATAATTTATTGATTTACTAGCCGACCTGGCGAACTTCGTATCACTTGCCGTTGACAGCATCTAAAAGTTGGTATGAGTTAAAGCATTATTTTTCCCATTTCTTATCCATTTTCTCAGTTTTTATTTTTTATTTTGTTTTTGTTTTTATTTTAAAAAAGAAATAAATAGCCTACCCGTTACGGGAAAGTTATGGACAAACGGTTACGCGTAGTTTTATAACGAGTCGCTTGGTATTGGTCGCTTTTCCCCGTGTCCGGTGCTTTGTGGTCCGGGCTCCTGTGTAGAATAGACCATCTGCCTTTCTTGCCAGGCAGCTCGTAAAAGGCGAGCATAGGCTTATCATCACTAACACCGTGACATCTGACTAGGTGGTAGAGTTTCGCAGCGACTCGCTCGGATTGGTACCATCGCCTTATCTATTCCTGCCGCCATAACGTCATGACGTGTTCCGGTTTGGAGGGTAAGGTAGCCGGTAAACTTACTTTTGCTCGAGGCCTAACATCCTGACCTCAGGTTGGCAACGTACCATTACCATGTTTGGTGTCTCTAGGCGGCGTGAATTTCTTACCATCAGGAAATCTGTCTGCTTGTTTGCCTTCCTATAACATAAAAAAATAATAAAAAATAATAATATCAGATATCATCATACTTCTATTTGTAATCATAATGTCAGTTCTTGGTACTTACTGTTGCAGTTTGAAAGGCAGGGTAGCTGGTAAGTTTACGCATGAAGTTAACCACCTCAGCCTAAGGTTCAGATACAGTATGACCCATTTTAGTATCTATGGTAATGTGAATGTTTTACAAATATTTTTAGACATACACAGTTGGTCTTATATCCAGGTCTCATACCTACAACATCTATAGTGTCTTTAAGCCACGGTTGTCTCTTACTTTCAGGAAAGGCGTGTGTTTGTTCACTGTCTTATTACAAAAAAGTATCAAAAACCTCGTCTACTTGTTTCCCAACACTATATAAAAAGAACATTCATAACTATTTCGTCATTATCAACGTTAATGACCAACTTAATTTGTTAACAAACATCTTCAATTACCACACTAATATAAAAAAACTATTCAACTCCTAAAACTCAAAGGAGTTCAATTAAACACAATTCATTAATGAAAGAGGTAGTTATAAGTTTTAATAAAACTTAACAAAACTTAGAAGAGTTCAAATAAACACAATTTCTTAAAGTAGTTAAAGGTTTATATAAAATTGTATCAGTGCGGGGGTCACCCACGAAGTTTGGTCGCACCTAACGAACCATTTCTATATTAATTAGTTTGAGCCAGAGGGTGGGTTGATGGAGACATCGGCAAAATGTCTCCTTGAGTTTCTAATATGAATATTCAACTAGCGAATTGAATACAAGAAGGCGTAGAACAAAGAGAATTAATATTACACTTAATACCGTTACCAATTTTGATTAAAACCCAAGACTAAATTAAGCACTGTTTGTTTTGTAGTGATGAGTTTTTTTTATATAGCTTTCAAGCTATAATTGAAAGTTTGACATTCAGGGTTTAGTAGCCATTTGATGCCTTTTTTTTTTCAAAATGAAAAAATACCAAAACTCGTAAACGCCATCTGTCAAAGTTTTGTATTCGCATTTACGAATATCAGCAAAACTTACTCACATGTCGCAATTGCGGATAGAAGACAAGCGTAAACTTACAAAATGCAAACAGCAACATTTAAATATTTTTGCTGAATAGTATTCTGTACCTACTCATTAAAGCGTAGTGAACTCCAAAAATACCGACTCCAAGTTCATTACACTCACGTTGCACATAGGTACATATCGTTTATATGACCATCGCTGAATTAACCTACCTTACAAAAAAGAACAATCCTTTCGTTGTTGGCCTAGTAACAAACTTAAAAAAACAGACGAAATGACAATCTTCTGTTTTTTGAGAGACGTTTAAAAACATCGTTCAATTGAAAATCTGATTATTCGCATACGCGAACGTCGGCGAAAGATATTAGCATCACAATCGAGAAAAGCGGATAAAAGTCATGACGCATAAAATGACTATTATTAAGACATGTAATATACCTAGTTGTTATAACTAGCATTTACGTATTCTCAACAGAAGTCTGTAAAAATATCGAAATGATGATCAATCTTTCCCTAATTTTGTTCTAAATATCGTCACATTTAGAGATCAGAATCAAACGTTGATGTATTCAGGTGGTATGTAGGCAGGGTGGTAATGAGATCGTTCAATTATTCATGCAATTAACTGATTATAGCAGCACTAGGGGACGATAACAGTCCAGCCAGACTATATGTTGTATAGATTTCTAGGAAATTAGATTCATCTGTTTAACCAGAAATGCTAAACGTTAAAATCAGTATAATGTATATTTTTATATAGACAATTATATATCTTAACGTCAAGTCCCTTGGGTATGGGACAGAGCGCCAAGAATAACGTATAGCCGACCTTTTTTTAACGTTTGGAAAATCCCCACGGATATCCGCCGCTCTCGGGGGAGAGTAGCAGGTTATGTCGGATTCGAACCAACTAAAAACCAATCGATGACCTTCGTGCCGCCCGGCAAGGAGCAAGACGAGGTCGTATTGGCATTCACCATCTCAACGTATATCAGACCTGCCCGTGTTGGTCCGGGCTCCTTTGCAGAATAGACCATCTGCCTTTCTTGCCAGGTAGCTCGTAAAAGGCGAGTATAGGCTTATCATCACTAACACCGTGACATCTGACTAGGTGGTAGAGTTTCGCAGCGACTCGCCCGGATTTGTACCACCGCCTTACCTATTCCTGCCGCCATAACGTCATGACGTGTTCCGGTTTGGAGGGTAAGGTAGCCGGTAAACTTACTTTTGCTCGAGGCCTAACATCCTGACCTCAGGTTGGCAATGCACCATTACCATCTTTGGTGTCTCTAGGCGGCGTTAATTTCTTACCATCAGGAAACCCGTCTGCTTGTTTGCTTTTCTACAACGTAAAAAAAAATTCTTTTTCTTTTCATACAAACACGGCGGTTTTGAAGACCCTTGACACCACCCTCGGACAAAAACGGGATTTGGTCCTAAACGTCAAGCTAGTGGGGTGACCCATATCCCTCCGTATTCGCCAGTATTTTTCAGTGTTTTTTTTATTGAGCGAACTAGCAGACCAATGTGACAATTGTATGACAATGACAGTCTTAGAATTCTTATGACTCTTTTTTATCTAAGATCACCTTCCGCAATCTAGCAACAAATAATTGAGCGCAGTAAAACTACAAAAACCAACTCCAACTATTCCAACCACGATGCGATTTCATAATTATTTTTTTGAAAAATAGCAAATTTTTCCGAAATGGTCACACACAAATTTTACTAACATCCTCCTAGTTATTAGTTACTTAGTTTTTGAGACACTTAATTAATGTATGCATTGATGAGGTCGTCAAGATAAGTGAAGAATGTATGTACATACGTAATACGTTATGTCTATCTAAAAGTACTAGTCGGATCATCACAAAACTAATATAACCTGTCTTTTTAAACAAGATCTATCAAAATCTGTGGGTTATTGGTCAAGTAATCGCATAAAAACATAAAAAAAACATAGAGTCGAATTGAGAACTCCTTTTTGGAGTTAAAAACGCTGACGTTGGAAGGGTTGACAAGGATAGGGCTCGGTGGTACCAATCTGAGCAAGTAAAGTAAAGCTATACAGCCTACATCTAACATTCTTAGCTATTTTGTAAAAGTAATTCATGTTTTTATTCTATGTACCAATAATTCGGTCTACATATCCAAACTACGAAATAGTGCATAAATCAAAGTTTAATAAATAATTCTAAAAAAGTCAATTTGTTTGTGACAGACTAATTTTAGACAGTTTCTCTAGACAGACAGTGTTCTCTTTGAACACTTAGTATATATCTAAGGGGATAAAACACAAGTGTTTGTTTCCTTTTTTTCGTTATGGGTTTCCCAGTTTTTCAATCCAATTGTAATTTTGACGAACTTTAAGAATTGTTTTATTAGTTTATTTATTCCCGACTTTCGAGTTAACATATTTTGCATTTGCATTATTTAAACAGTAATTTAAAGTACAAGTTTATCCTTCCAGCGTTGGGTTTATCACATCCCCACGTCAAACTGCTTCATAATTCCAACATAGAAATGTATCTTTATGAAGTGCTTGACACGCGGTCCTGAATAAATGATCAAAATATAGTTGTGCCCTGGCTGGCGCTACACAAATGAAAATTAATAATGCAGTATGATAAATTGACAGTAATTTAGTGAAACAGCCTCGCGACGGTGACTGTTTGCATTTCCCACCTTAGTTAAGTGGTAATTTCGCGTTTAAGGGGGTTTTAACGCACGAAAATGCAGCTTTATGTTTAACTAGCTATTGTCCGCGTGGTTAATGGACCCACAGGAACATTTTCAGGATAAACACTATTCTATGTGTAAATCCAAGTTACTCTCTATGTGTGTGCCAAATTACATGAAAATCGGTTCAGCAGTTTTTGCGTGAAGGAGTAACAAACAAGCATGCAAACTTTTGCATTTATAATATTAGTAGGATAGCAGGATTTGCACAAGATCAAGTATCAAGATCTTTTAAAGACTGCTTTTTAAGTGTTGAAGGATCACCTCTTCCCAGATCAGATCCCCAGTTAGTAAAGTCAAAATATGATTTTTTTTTATGAAAAGCAACGTCGCCTGGGTTAGTTTTAGCGTCCGGCTAGCAATAGGTTTCAAATCCAGGTTGGGTAATCTTATGTGCCCTGGTTATTCTCTACCTTTTTGAGGTAACATCCTGTAACATCTATTGTTTATGTAGTCGACGGTTGCCCCTTACCACGAAAATAGCGGTTTGATTTTTTGCTGTCTTATAAATTAATTAAAAAGCCATGTGCAGTAATAACAGATTTTTAACATATGACCCTGATATAACTGATTATTACGACTTATGCCTTATTTTATATAATTTGAAACTGGGTAACACCAAAGATTAGTAAGCATATTGTCTTTGTGCAAAAAAAAATACCTAAGGGCAAATCCATTAACTTGACTAAAGGCAGATGCTTAAACCCATTACAAAAAAATATTGGCATGTCTCAATAGTAGCTAAAGGTATAGTACTACTATTTAAATTATGCGCTTCGGATTTACACTTTTTGCACTTTATACTTTTATTTTTAAATTGGCTAACCTAATCTAAATTTAAGCGAAATGATTAATTATGTAATTACAACTTAATAATATAGATATCTTTAAAATACATTCGGATTTCGGAGCTTGTCGAATATAAACGAAGCGCATAATTTAGGTAAATAGTACTACTATACCAAATGGTAGCTAAAGCAACTCCCTCTGTCCACTGGTTATTCCAAGATACATAATTTAAGAACCTTTTTTAGAGGTAAATTTAATTTTTCCTAAGTGAAAGGTGGGCAAGAAGTGTAGGGAGGGGTAATTGCCAATTTTCTCTTTACGTTATTTTTTCAGCTTCTAAGGAGAAAAATTCGTTAATGCATATTTAATCGCCGTAATCGTCTCTCCCTCACGAAATTATAAGACACGGAGGACGCCCGTTTTATTTTTTAACTTTTTTTATTTTAATGGAGCTCTAATATTTTATATTTCATTTCAAGATAAGCTTCTTTTGAATTTACTGCATTAGTTGTTAACCGCTACTTGCTGATAAAATTTATTTAGCACCTTTTTACATGTAGCATCCTTTACGGATTCGCTGGGGTTACAAGAAAATTATGAGGATATTAACCCTTCTACTGACTAAAACTCATATTATCTACGCTGAAATGAAAATTTGGAATCAGTTTGTCTATCCTGCAACAGATCTTCAAGACAGCTATTCGCGGATGCGAATTTGTCACAAAAATCAAATCCCCAAGTGCTTGGACAGCAAGCAAAGGGCTGGGATAATTACACTTGCACCAACTACCAAACTAGATGTGTTTGTAAGAAAATAGATAGTTTTAAGGCATCTAAAATCTACATTTTTGAAGTGAAACCTTCTTTAGCGGCGTTGCGCACTTTTTTGGAATGGGTAAAAACTTAAAATTTCGCGTCAGATCGTCAGAACGTAAGACAGCGCATTGCGCATGCGCGAACAAGACGGCGGTGCAGGTCACTTGCGCGAGATCTTAAAATAAAACGTAGATTCATTGCTGTTTTTGTATTGATTACTTATTTCCCAACAGTATATGATTCGGAATGGATAATACCAGTACGAGTTAGTGTAAAACAATCGCAAAAACTACTGCGATTCCTGCAGTATTAAATAATCGCCTCTGTGGTCGAGCGGTCCGGCGTCGGACTTGACATGTTGAGGTCCCGAGTTCAATTTCCGGGTCGGGCAACAAAAAAATTAGATATTGTATATTTTCAATTTTCTAATAAAAATAATGTTGCCCGGGATTGGATATGTGCCCGTTTGGCGATAGGCTTGTCACCTATCACATTGTGGGACTTAGTATCTTCGGCTAATCGTGGGTGCCTTGGTTGTGCCTCTGCCTACCTACTTCGGGGAATTTGGTGTGAAGACACTAAATAATTGTACTGTAAAGTGAAAACTGTTTCTTGCTTTGAATGCTTTGCAGTTTGTGGTAGTTATTATGTATTAGTTTAGTAAAACATATTTTAATTTGTTTGCGACTTGTAGGTGTATTTGTATTATAGTTTCTCAGTTAATAGAAATTACAGTACAGTACATTGTGAAGAAGTTTAGCTGTTTTCGAAAGTTGTGAGTTTAACAAAGGAAAAAATAGTAGAGGGAAAATCGATATACCTACACATATAATATATATATTACATTGAATTGAATTATGTAGGTATAAGTTTGAAAAATTAAATCGTTCATTTATCTCAAAAGTAATACTCTTTTAACTGGCCGAGGTAAATTATGAAGTGGCCGTACTAGTGGGTAGCGTACTGAAGTTTCATGGTTTAGCACAGAGTACTAATAGGTAGGTTCTAATAGTACTAATGAGATGCACTAGTACATTTTACGGAATGTACGATTACAGTACGAATCCAAAAATATCCGATTAAGCACAAGACTATTGTATTATACCACATAAATGATAGAACTTTCATTCTGATAATAAAAGCAATTCGTGCAAAATTAACCTGACCATTCCAAAATATCAAAAATGCACAACGTTAACATTCAAGTTTTCACTTCTGCCGGCACTCCCGGAGTGCAACCGGTTTTTTTTTTTTAATATTATACATTGTCACCTGTGCTTCCAAGACAAATGTAACGATATCTTAAATGACCCAAAGCTTCAACTCGTTTAGGCAGTAGCAACACAGAAATCTACATACACTTTATAAACTTAAGCCAACTTAAACAATCAGGTAAAATTGATAATAAAAAAGTAAAAGAAACTGTCGATGATCGTCCAATGAAAATGTGGAGGGGCTCTTTAAGTTATTTAGGTTGTAGCAGCGCAAAATTCTAAATACATTTTAAAAAATAACCCTTCTTAAGCAGTCGTGTAAAAATCTGAATATTCTTAATAAAAAGTAAAACCGACTGTCGAGAATAATAAAATACTGTTTATATCTACCAGCCAGGCATCTACAAAGGCAGTAATCCAAAAGCATTAATATTCCACTGCAAACCCCGGTGAACTTGTAAAAACCGCGAGGTTAGCAACAATTTAGTCATTAAAAAAACATTATCCTACTCAACTATACCGTCTAAGTGAAAGGTCAGCAATGTAGTAGTAAATGTAGAGAAGAGTTCTTCTAGTTGTTTAAGTTTTCGCAGTACAGAAATCTACATGCACTTCAAAAAAATAACTCTTTTAAAGCAACCGTGTGAAATTCGAATTATTCTTGATAATAAATAATTATTCTATTTCATTAGGTTGGTCGCAATTTCAAAATTATTTTATCAAAAGATAGCAAATAACTCCGAAATGGACTCGCATAAATTTTGTCAACATCCTAGTAGTAGTTTTTGAGTTTTTGACCAATGATAACATTATGGGATCACCTCGAAATCATGACTTATCTTTTGAAAAAAAGAACCATCCAATTGGTTGGCTTTTGGACGAGTAATCGCGTGACAAACATAGAAAAAAAAAGAAAAAATAAACAGTCGAATTGAGTAAAGAATTTCGGAGTCGGTTAAAAAAGAAAACTCCGTCGAGGATAGGAAATAAAATACAGTTTTTACCCACCGGCCACCATATTTACCTTTGCATAACAGAGGCTATCGTAATCCAGTAGTATTACTATCCCAGTCAACTATCCAGTCTCTGGGGTACCCACAATCATTTTCTTTGAGCCCGCCATAATACCGAGCCTCATGTATAATGCGTGCATATAAATTTCAATTTTAAACCGGCGCAGCTCGAGTTACAGCCATTTGTGGAATTACGGTGGCCGAGGGGTTACATCGCAGCGAGACGGTTTGATGTGTTTCTACTTATTTTATGACGATTAGTTTTTTTTATTAGTGGTCCGGTGCTGGCGTTGACAACATGCGGTCTCGATTAGTCCGTGGTCAAAAATGTGTTTTCTTTTTTAAACTAACACAACGATGTTCGGGGTTGGAAAAATGCCCGGTTGGCGATAGGTTTCGGGTTTGGTTTATAGGTAGCTAATCGTATGTGCCCTGGCCGCCCCTGATTGTACCTCTGCATTGATCTTCGGGGATACGGGTGCGAAGATATTTACTTACTTATCCTATTAATATTTTAAATGTGTTTGTAAGAATGCAAATAAACTATCGAATAGATTTAATGGAAAGTTGAATATAGTTTATAAATACATCAGTACAGCATATAGGCTACAAAGCCGCGTGTGGGAGCTAGTACTTTATAATTTTCCTCAACTGAATTTAAATGAAATTACTATAACTATAAATTCATATTTTATAACGGATGGCTGTGAAAACCCCACCACCCGGGAATGGAGTGATTAAGTAACTGAGATTCTTTAATTAATCCACAAGTGGCACAATCCTTCTAAGCTGGCAGGTTCCTGTTCGGTTTTCTTTAAAAAAAAAAAAGTATTTTCACGCCCATATCCCCGAAGAGGTAGGCAGAGGTAGCCGAAGACACTAAGTCCCACAATGTGATAGGTGGCAAGCCTATCGCCAACCGGGCACATTTCCAATCCCGACTAACATTTTTTTATTAGAAAATTGGAAAAATCTAATTTTCTTTTTGTTGGCCGACCCGGGATTCGAACCCGGGACTTCATGCAGTCAAGTCCAACACCCGGACCGCTAGACCATAGAGGTGACCACAGAGTTTTCTTTAAGGTTAGAATAACCGACAAACTTGCTTGGGCATCTCTTAGGTTGACACCATTAACATTTTCTATATGTAGATACAATTATACAGACATATCTTCACGCCAAGTTTATAAAATGTGAATCTCATCTGAAACTATAAGATACGACTACCGACGTACAATCGGTTAGAAAGGAATTAAAAGCTTCATCACAGGAATTTAATCGTCAATAGCCCAAATGGTTAGAGCATTCGTCAGCAAGAGACGAAAATTCGTATGTTAAATCCAGCATGAGGTAAAACTTTTCCTTATCTATAAAACTTTGAGAAAATTTATCCCAAGCACGTGACAAGCATGGACCAAAAAATAATAATGTCCATGTTCATAAGTGGTAAAATTAAATTTTGAAATATGCAATAAATCTATTAAGAATAAATAAATTTTAACCATGTTGGTCCGATGCCCCTGAGAAGAATAGACCATCTACCTGCCTGTCTGGCAGCTCTTAATAGGCAAGTATAGGTTTGAAATGGTTATTTTAAAATATACCATTGGTGATAGCAATCCAACAACTTGCAAGTAGAGGTCCACCTTCCTGCCTATTCCTGCCGTCATAATGTTAGTATCACGTTCCGATCCGGAGGAAAGGGAAGTTGCACATTCATGGTTGTTTTTATATTTAGTAACATTGTAAAAGAGTATTTATATTAAATGTATGTTAAAAATGTTCATCAAAAACCACCTAACATATATTATATTATTATATTTTAGACAGATAAAGATTTGACTTAAACATAAAATAAGTTTTTTTTTTTAAATCAATTAAGTTAAGTAGAAATTTGTACATTAGGAAAAAAAGTTATGTCAGACGGGATACCGTATCTATGGTCTAACAGTTCTGCGTTGCACTTTATTTCACTAGGTCCCGGGTACTATCTCCGGGTCGGGCAACTAAAATAAAAGAAAATGGTTTTTCTACTAAAAACAACGTTACGTGGGTATGAATATGTGCTCGGTTGGCGATAGGCTTGCCACCTATCATATTGTAAGACTTAGTGCCTTTCGCTATAAATGGGTGTCCTGGTTGTACCTCTGCCTAACTCTTCAGGGATATGGGTGTGAAGATACTACTTTTTATTTCAGACAGGTGGAGGCATCATATAAGGTGAATGATAATAAAATAGAGCCTAAAATATGCAAAATAAGTCGTAATGTCGTCATAGAAAATCGCGGCAACAGAACAGTTACGCATCTGTATCATCTAAGGTGTTTGTAACCACGGTTGTTTTATCATCAAAGCAGTGTGCTTGCTTGCTGTCTTATCACATTAAAAAAAACATATAAACGAATTAATAACCTCTTTTTTTAGAGTAGGTTGCAAAACTTCTAAAGCTATTACCTTAAAAAATCGCCAGCAAACAAATATCATATTCAGGGCCGCTTGCACGCTCTTGAGTTAAATATTTAGCACTGAGTTAGTTGGTAACATAAGGTTAAATCATACAATAATTGATAGTTTAGGGCTACTTGTAGGTTTCAGGGTTAAGTATTTAACTCTTACGACCGCATTCAGACATTATCTCTTAATCAGTCATTAAGTCGACATTTTTTGTACAAAATTCTGATATTTCTACGCCAAGTCCCTAACGTGATAGAGAGTATCGAGTGCCAAATCTCATGATCCATCCAGACCTTCCTGGCTTCCTCCATATTCACTTCCTATTTTTATACAAAAGCGCCGCGTTGGAGACTCTTGACATATGACCCTCCAAGAATACCCGAACGATTTAATCGTGAAATGTCAACCTAGATCTCCCCGTATACCGACATCCCTCCACATTCTGTGTATCTTGTATATCTGCTTTGTCAATCTTTCATCTGTCATTCTATCCACATTACCGAACCACCAGCGGTGTTATATCCGATCTATCTCCCGGCCATCTGATAGCGGTAAAGAGCAATCACATATGGTAAACAATTAATGGTCAAATACGTCAATTAGAGTATCGATCAGATGCTTCTAACCCTAGTTCACTATGTATTTCACAGTTTAACTCATTATTAAATGTAACCTAGGATCGTAGAAGATCCTTTAATCTATTACTAAATTTAAGCCGTGAATTCGCTACCCATCCTAAGAGGTTATTCTTAAAGCAGACTCTTTTGGCGCAGTCAGTACTAAATCCGCCAACAAATAATAACATTTGCGTCGATCCGCTAATGTACCCTGCTCCCAGCGGAGTTTAAACTGCTTAGCCTGCTTAAAACATCCAGTTGCTTATGCCCTTCATACGATTTTTAAGACTTATAAATCCTACTCGGTTTCTTTAATCCCTTCAATAGAAACTATAGAAAAAATATTCTCTAATATTGTCGAAATGGAAGGTTAAGCCCTTTTTTATCAAATAGTATAAATTTATACATATAAAATAACAATTTAAACAGTTTTATCACCACAAGGCAGAGATAGAAATAAACAATAAAAAATGTAGATAAAACTAGTAAATTACTAGGTATATATGTATTCAAGGAAATCTATTATGTACTCGACACAATTGAAAGTAAATATAGAAACAAAAAATAAAAAAATATGTCCTTTCTACTTTAATAATATTAACCAATAACATAATAATTAAGAAAACATAAGTTACATAATAGATTTACTATACTATACATTTACTATAATCTGTTTATTCATTATCACTGATACCGTGACCATGAAAATGTGGTAGAATTTTATGATAACTCACCTCGATAGCACTACTATTCATATCTCCTGCGTCTGTTATGTTAGTTTTCGCCGTTGTCGTGTTCCATAAAAGAAAGGATAGATATAAACTGTTTCAGTCAAGAGATTTCACCAATCTCAAGCTGGTAACGCACCATTTTCACTTTTAGCTTTTCAATAAGCGACTTGCCATCAGGAGATCCATCCGCTTATCAAACTTCAAATTCCATTAAAAAATCCACTACACTATTAACGTTAAATGTGTCAAAACTAGTATTAATGATGTTTACCCATAAGCTGTCAATGTTCAGTTCCCAGAAGTAATCGAAACACATTTGTTCACATTAGGCATATAAATTGATATAATAATTTCGGCCTCCCGCGTCTCATAAATTTCAATAAAACGCATCGCGACTTATCAAATTAAAAAAATTAAACGAGATAAATAGAGTCCAATTAAGCATTATTGCGTAAAAAAGGCATAAATTAATGCGTTGAATAAAGTTGATGAAAAAACAAGTGAGCCAGTGTGCGGCAATTTGTGAAATTATCAAGTGTAAGGATGTATGTTGTTTTTATCGATAAGTTGATTGACGTAAAAAGTGAAGGCACCATCATTATTGACCAGACGGTAGAGCTGAGATAAATAGCTGGATTCGTATCTTTTATTCCTGTGAAGATTATGTTGATGAAATTACTATTGCTACCTTTCAGGTTGGAATGTCAAAGGTGAACAAGTGAAAGGTGAACTAAACGTCAGTGTATGAGCTTATACAGTGACGTGACTTGACCATCATATTGACCAGTAACTCATATCACGATAATTTTCACCATCACTATATGTATATCCTATCCCAAGCAACATTTTTTTATTAGAAAATTTGGAAAAACCCAATTTTCTTTTTGTTGTCCGACCCAGGATTCGAACCCGGGACCTCATACAGTCAAGTCCAACAACTGCACCGCTAGACCACAGAGGCGATAGGATATGTGCCCGGTTGGCTTGCCACCTATCACATTGTGGGACTTAGTATCTTCGGCTAGTCATGGGTGCTAGTTTCCTCCACATTTACAACTCTACACAAACTTTAATGTCATGAAATAGGAGCATACTGCCTCGTTGGTGGAATGGCTAGCGTACACGTCTAACTACTCCGACCAACCGCAAGGCTCGAGTTTGATTTCCAACGAGGGCAGGCATATGTGTGATGAACGTTTAGATGTCTGCATTTCCGGGTCTGGGTGTTTATTAAATTTATTCAAGTCTCTATTTAAGTATTTCTATGTATTACAATCGTTGACTAACACCCATAACACAAGCATAAAATTTGCTAGCTTTGGGGTTAGATTCAATTTTTACAGGGGTATTCATTTATTTAATTATTATTATATATGTTAATATGCTTAACCAATTTATTTTTTTAAGACTAGAAATTAAAAAAAATATCGATAACTTTGAAACAATCACATCCCTAAAGCGACGTCACACGTGTTTTCTAATTACACGCTTAATTGTATTAATTAGAGCGCGACTCGGAAAGGGTTCCGTCAAATTAAATGGCATTTAACCAGACTCATACTCATCGCTCATCGTTTCTTTGTACAGTATAATGACATCACTCGCAATCATGTGGGTTATTACCATAACAATTTAATAACTAAATTGACACAAAATAGTTTCACGTCTCGACAGTTTCAATTATCTTTATTCATAATTTATTTAAATGTTGTGTAGTGTTGGATATTGCTTAATGAGATTTACGAATATAGACATGGACCTCGTCAAAGATATTTTAAACTTTAGTAACAGTTTTTGGCTATGAGTTTTGTGTTTTGGTATACGGGTGTAACCTATTCGCTTGCTAGCAACTTAAACGAGATATTTTTTAAAGCATTATGACCGCCTTAACTATTCCTGCCGCCATAACGTCCATTGCTTGCCGCTGACGTGTTCCAGTTCGGAGGGTAATGTAGCTGGTAAACTTACTTTTGCTCGAGGCCTAGCATCCCGGCCTCAGGTTGGCAACACGCCATTACCACCTTTGGTGTCTCTGGGCGGCGTGAATTTCTTACCATCAGGAAATCCGTCTACTTGTTTGCCTACCATTATCGTAAAAAAAAATGATTTGTCAGAGTTGGAACCATAGTCAAAGTTGGATGTAGTGTCATAAGTGGTGGCAAAGGAGATATATTTAAGGGCAAATAAAATAATAGTAGTTAACACTTACAATTCTAATTGTAAAATAATAAGTGAGCCGTTTGCCTAATACTACAGCGTATAAAAGAATTAAATATAAACTTTCATTTTCCATTATAGTTATTTAGGGTTGATTTTTTTGTCATAACTAACCATCAACCATACAAAACCATACCAAACTTCGACATCCTTCCAACGGTTTAATAGTGAAAGCGTAACAAACACACTTTCGCATTTATACCTAATATTCGATATTTTCGTTTACATGTATGAATGTAAAATTAGCAACATTTAGTTAATTGATTCCAAAAGTAGACTTCGAGAATTGGTGAAGCGAAGTATTTCGAAGCAGTTGATTGAGGCTGCTATCGCTATTTACTATTCTTTGATCACTGATTAGAATCTCCGATTTAAAAGTGTCCGAGCCGGAGTCGGAACCGAAAGTGTTACAACAATCGGAAGTTCTGATGTATAGTAATCGGAGTTGAAGTTCTGACATCCCTAATCTATGAATTTAGTTTGCTGCATTAAAATAGTATTGCTGTCAGTCAGACAAGGTAGTGGAGTCTAATCATGAAATTAGTACTCTTTTTCTATCACCACTCACCGTAGCTTATATTTGTGTTGCGTTTGTCCGGAATTAGAATAATTAGAATAGGCCATCTGACTCAATGCCTAGCCACATAAATTCGAGCATACGTTAAATATATCATTACCAACAAGATTACGTAGTGGTGGTACAGTCGTGCAGCAGCTAACCGGGTTAGAATCCATCGCCTCATACCACCATAACGACAGGATTAAGTTTCGGGCCAGAGGATAGGGAAGCCAGTAGGCTTGCACAGTACATCTAACTCTCCAGTCACAGGATAGCGACGCAAGATTATCATCTACGATGTTTATCGGCCACGATAGTCTTTTACCATTAGAAGATCCTTGTGCATGAAACTAGAGACTACTACTGGAGGTTATACTACTAACAAAAAAACTGATGTCATAATCTGATCTTTGACTTATCTTTTAGAGTCTTGTGAAGTCGATTAACAAAACGAAATGAGAGAGAGGTCGATACATTAGAAAGAGTCAGCAATATTTGAATATGATATAAGGTCTTTGTTCCAATAATAGTCTATAGCAGTTTTTCCCAAATACCGGATCGCGACGAGGTACCTGGCCATTTAAGTTAATTACCGGCTCGCAAAATTCGATAACGATCGACAGAGAGGTGAAAACTGCAAAGCCCTTGCGCTTCATCTCTCCAAAACTCTCTCTCTCTCTCTCTCTCTCTCTCTCTGCCAATCGTAGATATTCCGCTCGGACAGCTTAAACGGGTTTCTGCAGCTTGATTCGACGAAGTTGTTAGGGTAAAAATGTAGGGAAAATAACCTACTGGATGCAGTTTGTATTCAAAAGTATGAAGTGGATCATGGAGAGGCAGTTTGAAAATTACCGGGCCATGACAGAACAATATTTTGGAAACACTGGTCTATAGCTTCATGTCCGTCTGCTTGTTTACTGTGTTATCACATACAAATGTCAATGTCATTTAATACAGATTACGTAAAGGAAAAATATTAACATCTAGTAGCCCTAATATATAAAATAAATATCAAATTCAAATAGCGCTCGCCTCAAACAATTTCCTTCCACTTGAGAGCAACATAAAAATAAACTGCATAACGTGGAAATAAATAACTCGGAAGGCGTTTCCTAAAGCTACGAACATCAAAAAGGGGCTATTATGAAAAATCGTAACGCGTTTACGGAGCGGACTTTCTTGCATTATTCATGAGTGAAATTGCTCCTACATCGGATACCTGTTCTGCCTATTATTTATAAACGCCCCATGAAACAACCGTTGGGGGTGCGGCCACGCCCTAACAGATAAGTCATTTTACACACTATCGACTGAAGTCCGACTATAACCTTTAATAACTTGGCTATCATTTATTATAACGCTATCTAGCATTAACATTTGTTAGATCCTCGAAAGTTAATTCAATATTGGCTCTCGTTATAATTAATGACAAAAAAATGCTTACTAGGATAATAATTAAGTATACGGCGATTTTCATACATCTTACCAATGATCAGGACCATTATCATCTTACCATATTATAAATTTTCATAGTGAATGTACATTTAAGGAACTTTTATCGTTTGTACGTGATTGCTAGTTTATCTTTTCTACACTTGACCTCATAATGTTCGACTCCTTACAATACAGAATAAAACAATAAAATTAAAAACACCTATATTGCGTTGGTTAAACTCGTGACTTATTCACGCGTATGCAAATGTATGCCTTTACCCGCGGCTCCACTAGCGTATAATTTATTAAAAAGCTTCCTATTTTCATTTTTACCTTCAAGAATATATGCACAAAGTTTCATGATGACTGGTTAAGTAGTTTTTGCGTGAAAATGTAACAAACAAACATCTGGCCTCGGCCTCTGGTTAGCAACGCATTATTACCAGCTTTGGTGTCTCTAGGCGGCGGGAATTTCTTACCGTCAGGAAATCCGTCTGCTTGTTTGCCTTACAATGTTATAAAAAAAATACATTCACCCTCATAATATTAGTAGGAATGTTACTTTATTATATTTCAATAGCATTATTTGCTAACACAATGCTTTCTTGCACATGAACCTACTTAATAATGACTAACAAATATCGAACGCTAAAAACTGAAATTGATTAATTATTTATCTTAGTTCCAAAAATCAAATGATGCAGTAAAATGTAAAACTTGTAAACTTAGTTTTTTTTATTAGTTAAAAGTCGCTAGTGTAAAAGAGACCTTATAAGATTAGATATACCTAAATCAACACTTGAATTTTATATCAAAGCCTATCCTTTTTTGTCCAATATTTTTCTAATACAGTTTGCGATTTATGACTCAGAATTTTTTTTGTTATTATAATGTTTTTATTATTATTTTATGAGACTATATGCGTCTAATATTTCTCCTAATTTGTTATGAACATTGTGTGTATAAATTATAAGAAAACTGGAAAAACATAGCTAATGATAATATTTCATTTTTGTTGAAATAGTTTAACATTACATTTACTTGTATTTTTTTGTGTTTAGGTATTGCTTCCCACCATTTTCTGGTAGTTTACAATTGCCCTGTAACTTTTATAAGTCTAAGTTTTTTAAATTTAATTAAGTATGTATTTTGATCTTTAGAATTCAGTGCCTTATGACATTTACATTATTCATTTGCAATCTACAAGAGAACTTGAGTATTTAAAAAGTTACTAATTTCTCGAATTATGATGACACATTACAAGCTGTAACTATGTTAAGTATTAGCGTTTATTTGATTAAATGGCGTCGCAAATTGGGTATGTAGGTAAATATTATACATATAGTTTGAACAATTTGAAAAGATCTTTAATTCTAATCTATTTATATGTCAAAATTCATTAAATCTCATAACATGTATTTTATTCTTTGTTTTTTTTTTTAATGTGGTACCTATACACTTGATCTCTGTTAGTCTTAAAGGTTTACTGGTAAATTTGCCTTTTATATTTGTAATTTACTTAATACCAAATTTTTATACAAACTCTTATGTAATTATTATTAATTTAATTATTATTAAATAAATTAAATGTATTAAATACATATAAAATTAAATACATATATAAAATTTGTGTTGTCTGGGATTGGGTTGGACTTTTAGGCTTGCCATCTATCACATTGTGGGACTTAGTGTCTTAGGCTAGTCGTAGGTGCTCTAGTTGTACCTCTACCTGGCCCTTCGGGCATAAGGGCGTGAAAATACAAAAAAATATTCAAATTTTAGACAAAAATAGTTTTATTCTATCCTACAAAACTAAAGAAAATATATTTTTCCCAACGTAAAATCAGTGCGGAAAGATTTGATTTACAATAATCACCGTCGACTCGATAGAATATCAAAGCGGGATCGGCGTTATCCGGAATCGTCGACACAAAGCAATCGAGTCACGATCGAGGTGACATTCGGTGACGAGTTTATCACACAAATACCCGTGATTGCTAACGATCGGCACCTCGGGGAAATCTTATACACCTCTGTTCCTTACTAACATGTCTAGACGATCTAATACAGCGTTCCCATTTAGTGGGTCGCGACCTTTACCAGACGTTCGATATAAAATGCCGGGCCGTTATAATCCTACTTTGTTTTAAAAATAACTAGCTGTTCCGGCGAACTTTGTTCCTCCCGTTCAATTTGTATAGGAACAATAAAAAAACTTTTCCTAGTTTCCTCGCAGTCGAGTGGGAATAAATCCTAAGCACTTTTCTGGTTCTAAGCTTCCCACTTTCCCTTCAATCCACCTTCAATCCCCCCTTGAATTTTAACCAAATCGATTCAACCGTTTTTTAGTTATAACTAACACTACTTTCTTTTATATAATATGACTTTCTTTTATATAATATGTATAGATTAAAGAAACTAACATTCAAAGAAAAAACACACTTTTTATCATTTCCGTTGCTAGAAAGAACTAAGTACCTAGTTACATTAGTTTCTATTGAAGACATGTGTAGGGAAAAAATGTGAATAATTCCAATAAACCGTTGAAGTTAATGTGAGCTTAGTTTTTTAAAACTTCAGACTAATTTTTAAAACATTCTTCGATGCTCGGTGATGAAGATTTTACTTTGAAATATCGCCACACAAAGACGCAGTGGCAGTATGTTATACCATGCAGTTAAGTTTAAATCTGAATACAGATTATAAATAATCTTTGTAACCACTTAACATTAAAGGAATTACCCTAAAACATTTGCCGTTCAAATAATAATAAAGTAAAAGTACGTTTGTAGTTTTAAAAATAACACGCTAATATTCAACTAAGAGTATTTCCTTGTAAAACGCTAAGGTGAGCGCGCGCCGTGCGCAAAACTCAGTTATCATATTTTATACCTCATAATACTTACGAAAAGATATTCAATTATATAATTTTCCCTGTGAAAAGGGAATCCCTTTTCATTTCTCATTTGGATTTTTCTCTTAAGCAATTACGAGCGCGCCGCGGCCCGCGGGGACGCGAGATTGGATCGCGAATATATTTCCATGTCCGACGTTCTAATTTATCTTTTAATGTGAAATGGAACGCAGAGCGCCTTTAGGACAAAGGGTGATCTGAAGGAGATAGTGTTTTACAATAACTACATGGTATCTACAAAACAAATGGAACGTAATCAAAAGGTTATTTCGAACGATACTTGATCAAAAATCCCAATTTCACAGGTATAATTTTGACGCTTTAAATAAATTAAAAAAAAATAACATTTACCATAACTCAAAAACTACGGTGTTGAATCTGTATTAAAATAATAAATATAATTTAATGTCATCATAATGTTCCAATTTTGATGATTTTATGAATTTTTTTTATGTTAAAGGAAGGCAAACAAGCAGACGGATTTCCTGATGGTAAGAAATTCACGCCGCCTAGAGACACCAAAGGTGGTAATGGTGAGTTGTCAACCTGAGGCCGGGATGTTAAGCCTCGAGCAAAAGTAAGTTTACCGGCTACCTTACCTTCCGAACCGGAACACGTCATGACGTTATGGCGGCAGGAATA
This sequence comes from Calephelis virginiensis, assembly GCA_002245475.1. NCBI lineage: Eukaryota > Metazoa > Arthropoda > Insecta > Lepidoptera > Riodinidae > Calephelis > Calephelis virginiensis. The sequence continues at coordinate 74,400 of NJDC01004604.1, forward strand.
GATAAGGCGGTGGTACCAATCCGGGCGAGTCGCTGCCAAACTCTACCACCTAGTCGGATGTCACGGTGTTAGTGATGGTAAGCCTATGCTCGCATTTTACGAGCTGCTTGGCAAGGAAGGCAGATGGTATATTCTACAAAGGAGCCCGGACTAACACGGGGAAAACATTACATTTTGATTCATCTATCGTAATTTATCGTTGTTTTATATTGTTACGAAGTTGCTAAGAAATTAAAATGTGAAACAATTTCAACAGAATTAATAGATAATGAAAAATGTAATATTCTAGAAAGTCTAAATAAAGATTCTGTATCCCACTTAACTGGATAGGTTGTAGAGGTCTTAGTATAAGATTGTACTACCCAAACTTCTTGTAATACCTAGAACTACAGAAATTAGTGAATTTAATTGAATTAAATTTGACAGAAAATGTAAATTCGAAACAACTGGGAAGCAGCTGTTTAAAAAAACAGTTTTATATACTTAAAATAAAAATGGAAAGGAATCGAGTAGTTACGTTACTGCTTGTTTTAGGATGGATCTCAGTAAGTATTTTAGGTACCAAATACAACCATGTATTGAAAAAGGTGACAAAGATTTTCGTGCAATGAATTAAAAATAAAAATTAAAAAGTGTCTATAGTGAATTTTCTTTTTGTACAAAACATAGTATCATAGTTTAATTAATTTGTAAAATTGCACATAATGAGGGGTTTCATTCGATTTTTCTATCAAAAAGGATGTTTTTTTTCTTATTTGGATTCTCCTCTTGAGCAATTACGAGCGCGCCGCGCCGCGGCCCGCGGGGACGTAAGATTGGATCATGAATATATTTTCATGTCCAATGTTATAATTTGTCTCTTAACGTGAAATGGAATGAAAAAATGCACTCAGAACAAAGGTAAGCTAACAATATAAATTTAAAAAAAGAGGGAGAAAACGAAGGGAAAATAAGATATCGCAAGTCTTAGCTTTGCCTCGGACAGAAATTATATCTGGTCTGAAACTTTTCTAAATTTAGTGTCCTAGGGATGTCATATATATACATATATAAATATATATGCTTAAGAGAAAATATATAAATATATATATTTTCTCTTAAGCAATTACTAACACGCTACAGCTTGGGGGTACGCGAGATTGAAACGCGAATACATTTTCCATGTCCGAAGTAGTGATGTCGACTCTTCAAATAACTTTCGCTTTTTTCGATATACATTAAATTTTTGTAATATTGTATTTGTGGTATTATAAGATAGTGGGTATTTAGGATAAAATTTTAAAATAAGTATAGATATTGTTTGACTTCAAGACATTCTGAAATTTTCAAAAACTTCGAATTAAAATGTCAAAATGAAAAAATGTTGAGTAAAATTTTATTTTCTTTTTATATTTTCTAGTTACCTGAGATTTTTTTAAAAGTAGTATTATCGCATGAACAGATTCGGTGTTTTAAACAGTATCAAAAAAATTAAAATGACTACCTACCCTTAAATTGGGGCGAAAACTAAATTGGCAACACTGGTCCGCCATTCTAATTTATCTTTTAACAAGGAATGTTATGTTAACTTATGCGCGGACCGCATTGCTTCTGTTTTCGTTTAATAAAAGTGTATTTTGCGGATGATTTTATGAGTTTCAACAAGTTTATTTATGTTTGGAATAGGAATGAGCTCATTTCACGTTTTCTCGTCACTCGTACACAAGTTTTATTCTTTTGGTAAGCTTGAATTCTGTAATTAAACTTTAACAAAGAAATAATCTATCGCATTATATAGCCTACTCATTAATCATGCTGCTGAAAGCATGACATACAATTTTGTGAATACCCGTTTTTTAAGGTTTTTGGAGGCAAAAAAGCAGACGGATTTCCTGATGATAAGAAATTCACGCCGTCTAGTGACACCAAAGGTGGTAACGGTTTGTTGCCAACCTGAGGAAGAGATGTTAGGTCTCAAAAAAACGATAATTCCAAACAGGGACACGTCAATGAAAAGCACTAACGTTATGGCGGCAAGAATAGGTGAAGCGGGGGTACTAATCCGGGCGAGTCGCTGTGAAACTCTAACACCTAGTCAAATGTCACGGTGCTAGTGACGGTAAGCATATACTCGCCTGCCTGCCTGGCAGAGAGGCAGCTTTTATTCTGCAAAAGAGCCCGGACCAACACGGGGAAATCTTATATTTTATATCTTATAATTTATCTTTGCATATACCTATGCAATAGGTACGTAATTTATTACTTCTAACCTTCTAATCCCTTTGACGGATTTTTATGATTTAGATGGGTATTTTTGGATTTGTCTCAATAGGTTTTTAAAGTAGGTAATAATTGTTGTTACAGGAATTTCTAACAAAGGTCTCGTTTTAAAGAAATTTTGATAATATAGGTATTTGAAGAATGTTAAATTACTTATAATCTCCTCTGTGGTCTAGCGGTTCAGTTGATGGACTCGACTGCATGAGGTCTAAGGTTCGAATCCCGGGTCGGGCAACAAAAGAAAATTGGGTTTTTCCCATTTTCTAATAAAAAAAAATGTTGCTCCGGATAGGATATGTGCCCGGTTGGCGATGGCGATAGGTAGCAAGACCTATCACATTGTTGGACTTAGTATCTTCGGCTAGTCGTGGGTGCCTTGGTTGTACCTCTGCCTACCTCTTCGGGGATATGGGCGTGAAGAAACTTTTTTAATTAATAAAATGGTTAAATCTATTTGAATCAGAAATATTTAGACACTCGTAGTAATTAATGCTTCTTCTTTATTCTTGGTAAGCAATATTACAGTTTGTCATCGTTTGAAAAAATATTATTTAGAATCAACAAGCAGACTAAAGCATCCCGAAGTTCTCAAACAAATAAGCATTTTGATTTGTAAATTATACCCGTACACAAACTCCTAAAAGTATGATAGAATTACCATAATATAGACAAACGAAGTTCTACAACTCGATCCATTCAAGCGATTGCAATTCGATTTCAGAATCGGATCGGATTCGAGTGTAACTCATGTAATCTCATCGTGGTGGAGAACACAAATTATTCGAGCGCCGAAACTCGGTAACTTCGTCAACCCTGTAAAGGAGGTAAGAACAAAGCGAACCACAATTGGACGTATGAACCTTTACCTGAGTCGAAGTTTTAAAAATGGCGGCTCTTTGAGAGCAAACTCGATAAGGCCACGCCCTTGGGACGCGTAAATGTAATTTCGTAGATCGCTCGTGCCTTTGACGTCGTCCTGTAAGTGTGTCGTTTGAAAAATATCCTTATTTGCTTTACGTTTCAATCCTTAAGTGGATTTTGAAAATGGTCGCATGCATTATGTATACAGTAAACAACATTAAAAGAAAACTGACCTCAAAGTCGGTCATGTGCCTAATTGAAATTAAATTAAAACCACCGTGAAATTAAAAAAACATTCTGGCAACACTTTTAGTGAAATAGCTATACTATTTTAGTGACTTTTCAATCTTCTGCCATAAACAAAGAGGTCGAGGTTCTCAATTAAGTAGGTACCTACATGTTATTATGTGCTAACTCCGAACTTTTTAGTTGGTAGCATATTTTCCTGATTCAGTTTTTATTTAAAAGAAAGTGTTTTCCAGTTCGTTTCATTTAAATTTGATCGAAATCGGGTTTTAAGATGAACTTAAGAATGTTTATTTTTTTATTCAGCTGAAGCTGAAGGATCGAGTTTGACTCGAGTTTTTACCTAATCTAATTTATAGTAAATAGTTACATCCTCTAAGGAATATATTAGGGATTATCAAATAAAAAAAAATATTGAGAGATGAAGATTTACGATTTCAAATCTCGCTTGAAGTGATTTCTTCCTCTAGTAATTAAAGAAATTTATAAGTGTCTACGTAACAGTATTTGTTCAGTGACTTTTGAAAACTACTTTGACTTTAGTATAGAGCTATGGAATTTAAATTCAAATGTTTAATACTCAATGGTCCGGATACGACGAAAACTTTAAAAAAATGCTAAAAGACAATGAATAAATATTTAATCGACTGTGTGGTCTAGCGCTCCGGTTGTTGGACTTAACAGGGTGCCGGGTTTGATCCGCGAGTCGGGCAATATAAATAAAAACAACGTTGCCCGGAATTAGATATGTGCCTGGTTGGCAATAGGCTTGCCTTATGTCACATTGTTTGACCTTGTGTCTTCAGCTAGTTGTAGATACGGCGAGATGACACAAATAATTTTAGTAATAATTTTGTTGATTTTTTTCAACAATTCCGCATATTTTTTTATTTATGGTTGCATTCAACAAAAAGTTCATTCATTCATCATCATAAACTCCTGTGGTTGGATCTCGAAATGACATTCATCAAAAACAAAATAAAACAAAGTAAAATTACAATAAAATACATTCCTTTTCACATTCAATACCACCAATAACCCAACTAACTACCTTAATACGATTGAGTCGGAGCCCGTTAATTTAACAGAACTAACGTAAACGTAACTAACGAGAGTAACGGAACGTAATAAGTTTAGCAGGCGTTCGTTTGTTGTTCGACGTGCAGTAGTTTGCTTATTTAAATTGAGTTTTCTGCCTAAAACTCAATGATCCTCAACCACGAGCAGTTTTTCCAACTTTTCCCCTTTTATAATTAACCTCTTCTAGATTCAATTGATCTCTAAGTATAATATACGAATATCAGTCAGACCCCATCCGTCGCTAGTCGCTTACATCATAAGCGACATCTTGTCAAAGGTATAATTTTACTAAATAAAATAGGGTCAGGATCCTAGCCTCAGCTTGGTAACACATGCGACGTATATTTTGTACCATCTGGGAAGTCTCTGTTTGTTTGAATATTTATACTATTAAGTATTAGGTAATTAATAATAGTATAACATAAAAAGCAATAATAACTAATTAATTTTTTAACCGTCATTATATTATTAATAATAATAATTATAGTCCGTGAAAAGGTTAACCCTTTATAAACAGTATTCTTTCCATTGAGATATCGAGATACGTATTCTATTTTACGTAATAAATAGTCTATTTTTTAAGATATTATCAATTTCTATGTTGAAATTGATTACGCTGTTTTGACATTAAAATGAAACAAATGTGTATTGAAAACATAAAAAAAACATTTAAAAGTATTTTAACGCCCATATCTCCGAAGAGGTAGGCAGAGCCACAACCAAGGCACCCACGATTTGCCGAAGACACTAAGTCCCGCAATGTAATGGGTGGCAAGCCTATCGCCAACCGGGCCCATATCCAGTCCAGAGCAACACTTTTTTTTGTTCTCATGAAGCCAAGTAGTTACAATATGTGGACCGCTAGACCGCAGAGGCAAAAAAAAACTTTTATTTTTGATATCAGTAGAGTTTTAACCCTATGAAACGATTAGTCACGCCTGCACAAAATATTGATTTTTTGATAAATCAAAATATACGAAACAACTCATTGCCCTACAACTTTTTAAGTTGTTGAATGACCCCTATGCGGGCGCACGTCAACACTTAACAACTTTGAATGTTGAAAATTAAATTAATTACAAGATTAAACACTATACTAATCACACACGATAGCCATATCGTCATTATAGATATTTATATAATAACATGAGCATTTTTTAATATTTTTTTTTTAATTAAGTAAATCGATTTTATATTAGGAATAGCTGTGTCTATCTGTGGCATCATAACTACAACAAAGATGGTAATGGTGCGTTTTCAACCTGAGGCCGGGATGTCAGGCCTCGAGCAAAAGTAAGTTTACCGGCTACTTTACCCTCCAAACCGGAACACGTCAAAGATAAGCATTGGGCGTTATGATAATAGGAATAGGTAAGGTGATGGTACCAATCCGAGCGAGCCGCTACGAAACTACCACCTAGTCAGATGTCTAGGTGTTAGTGACGGTAAGCCTATGCTCGCCTTTTACGAGCTGCCTGGCAGGAAATCAGATGAGTCTATTCTGGAGGAGCCCGGACCAACACGGGGACAACTATTTACAATTTATTATAATTAATTTATAATTTTACAATGATTAGTATTACGTAATGTCAAAAAGGCCCAT
>NJDC01004604.1:80639-144588 GCA_002245475.1 Calephelis virginiensis
TTCGAATAATCATCGCATCACTCTTGAACAGATAGACTAATTTCGCTATTTTTTTTGCATTGGTATTGGGTAGGTACATATTATAATATAATACATATATAACATTTGCAAGGATTACATGAAGAGAAAAACCGGGACAATTGCAGGAAAAGTGGGACAACCCACACTTCAATCCGTACTTACAGTTTGTAGCTGTTAATGTAAAGCGATACGTTGTTTGCCGGATCGGCAAGTAAACCTATTAATAAAATACAAAACTTTAGTCATAATTCAAATAAAAAACTTACAAAGTGACCCCTTACAACGTAATCCATGCTTCATTAACTTTTGGCCATTGAACATTTAAGTTTAAAATGTTAAGGTGTACGCATGCTGGCGTACAGCACGCGTGCGCCGCGTGCGGTCCTCCAACAAAACACCCAGTAGCGATAACTCGCAGCGGGTAGCCTACTAATATACCCATTGACTATTCCATAAAATGGTCATTAAATGTCTGTTAGTTTGTACTATTTGTATAAAAAAATAAAACAGTTTTTAAATCATGATGTGAAATGTGCATTATTTATTTGATAAGATACATTTTTTTGTAATACGCTAAATTTGTTCAAAATGTTAGCTTTTTTGAAAAAGTATTACATAAATTGTAACAAATATATATTTAACAGTTTTGGCACAACTCACAATAAAACACACTGGACACTATTACGATTAAAATATTTCGAATGAGGATGTTAGTTATTATGTAAACTTATTAATAATCTATTATAAAGGCCACAGTTTTTGAATATAATCGAAACAGTTTTATTAAACATTAAACGGTGGATTTAAAAACAATAAGTCTAATGTCACAAAATTTAGGATGAGGGCATGTCCATATTATGTTTTTTCGATATCTCGCCATAATCAAAATACAAGTCATACTCAAATATTTTGTATATACCTAGATAAAACCTTATAATATTGTACATTACGAACGAATTGTTAATACAATTTAAGAGACCTTGTTAATACCTTCTAGCCAATAAATAAGATTTTTAACTACGTGATTCTAAGAAATACCTGTTTTGAATAATGCTTTTAATTGTTGATGATTCAACGAGGAGAGTTAAAAAAACTTTAATATAGACGACGCCGCGACATATTCCTTTATTGAGTTAATTCATATAGAATTAACCCGGAAAACTTCAGGAAATCTAAGATCTAATTATGGTACATTTAACACGAATTCGCTCTACAGCACACTCCAGCCGACGCGTGTCATTCTCTTGTTTTGTTTATCCACTACTTTCGACTCAATTTAGCGTTAAGTGATCGCTTTTGACTCATAGGGCAACACCCCTGTGACTTAATGACTGGCTTTACGCTTTTTTAAACACGACGGGTCGCAGCGATTATTTACGGCGATTGGAAAGACTCCCTATTGTCCAAACACTTTATTGTTGATTGGAATCTGTTAATAGTGATACAATGATTGATTTTATTTTGAGAGTTTCTGGTGGTTGTACATTCATATGTGACTATGATCTCACGATTTTTTTTGGTCTTTGGTATCGTTCTTAATCTTAAAAAACTTAATCGTAATGCACAATAATTATGATCGTGATTATTTTTTTTCTTTTCTCTCTCATTTTCTAAAAGGAATTCAAGGTTTTTATTTTTGTATTAAATATTTAAAATTGAAAGTGAAATCAATACAAAAACTTTAATTTAATGAATAATTTTGATTCAAATTTATAGTTTTTTAAGAGACTGGAAAGAAAACATGTAAACTTATTTTCTGGCGATAAAATACACACCCCACCTATAGACACCAAAGATGGTAGCGGTGCATTTACAACATGATGCTGAAATCTTATGATAAGGGGGTTACCATAAGCCCTTAAAACAATGTTATTTTAATAGTATATTTTCATCGGACAAAGACAACCCTAAAACGTATGGTATGAACTTGCATGTATTAGTCGACATTTAGCAACATTGAACTACGTTCTTGGTAGGGCGCTGGACTAAATCTACCATTTCCCCTTAAAAATCAAAACACTACTCAGATGAGTATTGGTGTTATGACAGTAGGAATATATGACGTCAATTAGGGCGAATCATTGTTAAATCATCCATCACCTAGTCAAGGTCACGGTGCTAGTAACAAACAAACTGACATAAGACGAATTGTGAATGTTTTTATCTAATAGGTCACGAACAAGCAAACTGCTGTGATTATTTTAAGAGATGACCGTGGCCTATACGCCATAGATGTCATATGTTTGTTGTCCTATGGTCGGGATGTTAAGCCAATTACGTTAGTCTACGGCTACCTTACCCTACGGACCGGAACATCATTACCCAGACCAGTTGCACATAGCTCTGCCACGAGTGCTCATATTGGGAATAATCTATTTATTTCACCTCTGCCAGGCAAAATGGCAATATAAATTGAAAAACGCAGCCACACACTGAGATGATCAGGCAAGAAACTTAGCGGGCTTGTGATTGTTTTTTCCTTATTTTATACAAATTTAATTAGTAATACATCACACATTATTACTAATAAGAGATTGGCATGAGGAGCAATTAATCTCAAGCACTCTTATCCGATAGATATTCAGCAATGGTAAAGTAACCTTTTTTACAATTACATTTTGAAACATTTTTTAAATTTATTTAATGGCTGGTCTTTCACATAATCGAGAAGTTTATTGTAAAAGCGTATACATTGGCCCATGAAAAAATGGCTTACTCTGTGGAGACGGGACACATGCACAGCAAGACTGCTTTCATTCCTCGTATCTACATATACGATGTATATCACAATTTATTTTAAATGAACATATATTAAATTTTCAAAGATGTACTGAGAAGTTCACATAGACTGTACAAAGGGTAAGTACTAGTGACGTGAATGGTTCTAAAATCCACTTAAACTATATGCAGCTTGTCATTCAATAATAGGATAAACAAAAATCACCTTATCCATGATTAATCTTAATTTGCGTTAAGCGAACAGCTTATCCTGGTGTGTCATAGAGCGCAGAACAATAGAGCGGCTTGGTGTTCATTTGTAGCATTAATTAATGTTTAATTGAGCTAAATAGAGTATCAATTTAGCGGACGCCAATTGGATCATGCATCCCGCCTCGCTGCCATTATGTATACCGCACGAAACTCCGCGTATGAATGTTGATATACGCGACATTTAATAAGCACATTTTCAGAAACATGTAAGAAGAAGAAGGTCTAAAGAATTTTGTGTCAAATCACTGTCTCTGCATGATTAGATATTTAAAACCATGCAACGGATTTTGATGCGGTTTTTTTTCATAAGAGGAAGGCTTATATGTATCTTTACGCCCATATCCCTGAAGAGTTAGGCAGAAGCGCAACCAGGGCGCTCACGACTAACTGAAGACAATAAATCTCACTATGTCATAGGTGGTAAGCCGATCGCCAACCGGTCACATATCCAATCCCAAAGACTTGTATGTATAATAGACGTTTATATAGCAGTTTTTCCACCTGTACGAAGATGGTATAAGCTGCTCGGTCATAATTAAGCCAATTATGCCCTTTTAATTTTAGCACTTATTCCGTGCTTTGGATAAACGTTCACAACTTTTAAGGAAGCAAAATATATCACTGAAGACGTTATTTTAACGTGAACCCTTTCATTTCTTACTGTGGAGTACTCTATTTGAGCAACCGAGGATTTTTTGTGGTGAAATTTTACAATTGCTAACATTAACTTATCTAGTGAGAATCGAAAGTTATGACCGTCATAAAATGTGAATTTCGTCTGTAATGATAAAGTGGTTTGATAGTACATATTTCTCAAAAATGATTAGCAATAGGACATAACTGCTGACGTAATGAGTAAAAAGGAAATTAAGCTAGAAATTATTAGTTCCTTCGTCAACGAAAGACGAAAGGATGCAGGTTCTAATCGTGTCCGTGATTTTTTTCATTATTTTTTTTGAAAATAAGGTATTTCCAGGATATTCTAGAGTAAGCGTCATTAAATGAAGAATTAATAATACATTTCAGTATCTCTAAAAAGAGCAAGATTTATTAAGCACTTTTTAACTTTGAGTAAGTCCAATTTAATCTTTAAAATGTTCTAATAAAGTCGGCGAGAGAATTAAAGCCTTTAAAACAAGTTACATACGTTATGAATGGCCCCTTGTATAACTAGTACAATATTATAAGAAGTATTTGTTAACAGACAAGGTGCAATCTTTATGCATTTTGATAGCTGAAAGAATACAAAACCGTATGAAGTATGTAAAATCTTTTGAAACATATTATAATATTTTCGAAATGCAAAATTGAAAGTGATCGCCAATTTCTCTAATCGTAGTAAGTTATCTCTACCTGACCCTCAACTAGCAAAGTCGTGAAGATATTTTAAAAGCCCCCTGTAATGAGATGCACCGGTCAACATATTATCGACCTGCCAACCCTACCGCTGCCGCCCGCATGCCGGTCTAATTGGCCACATTAATATGACAAATAGATTTACATCGGCCTGTTTCACCCGCGCGCCAATAAACCCCTTTACTACTTGCGTTAATACTGTTGAATTCGACCCGGAATAATATGACTTCACAAGTGCCTATGATTCTGTAATATCGTCTTTTGAAATGGTAACATTAATTTAACTTCAGATTTAATGAAGCGGTATTTTATTTGGATACAATAACCTCTAAATTAAATATCTGATACTTAGTAAATTGTGAAATTTTAGTAATGCATATTAACACATTTGTTCATTTACTTAATCATTATTAACATTTTTAAGAAACAGACTTAAAGAACAGAGAAATTACCTAAAAATAAAAACGCATCGTAGACTTTTGAAATTCAAAAGCATGAGCTTTTTTTTAATTTACTGAGTACTTAACATATTATTTATTTATTATTATTATACAGTAATTTCATAAAGTAATTAAGGCATCTATTAGTCTCAGTTATTTTACATGACTATGATTTCATTCGTTATACATATTGCGTAAAGGTTGTTTGAATTACCAGAACCTTCTTATCCTATGGAAGTGATCGGTGTTGATATCGGATCCATCTCGAATCAGATCATTTTCTTTAAGACCGTCAAGAGTTTTTGTACGCACCTGATCCATTAATATTCAATTTTTACATCTATAATTTCTCAGGATATGGAAAATTTGTGATCTGCGTTATGTTTAGATCACAAATCACAATGTGAGTCGTAATTACTAACCTAGCATGTAATCATCTATTATATACAAAGCCCGCACAGCCTGAGTACTTACAATCAGCAGGACGTACCTAAAGTCATCATCCTACATTATTTCTCAAAATGCAAATTGTTATAGAACTAACAATGTATCTTTTATACTTTGTTAATTGTTTGCTTGATGAACTAGGTATATGTTCTTTGCGGCTACACTCGCATATTTAATAAATATATGGGTATATTCCTAGACAAGTTACATAAATCAAATAACCCAAAAGTAAGCAAATCATATGCGTGAGTTATGAGTGTTAGTCAAATACTCCAATGCATATGTAGAAATACTTAAATAGATACCAGAATAAATGTAACAAACATACAGATCCGGAAATGCAGACAACGCTTGCCCCCGTTGTGAGTCGAACCCGAGCCTCACGTTGAGATATTTGATTTAGTGTAACTTCTCATGAGAGTAAATGACTTAAGGTGTAGATTTTTTGGTCTAGTTTATTGAATGATTTGGTTTTGTTTACACACATTTCACATTTTACTGAAATTACGTTTTTTCCACATCACAATCACGCCCAGAGAGACACGAATTTGATATTATCAACATCTCTCTGTCGTAACGTGAAAGAAGAAATAATCACGCATTACGTTTGGATAATTCATAAAAAAGTAACTTACTTAAAAAGTGGTCATTAACACGCGCGCACACAGGGAGCAATTGTCGACCGGTTAAGTTCGTTAGTGAGCATTTGTCGACGCGAACGCGCTCGCTAATTCTAATTCTATTCTACGACTAATTGTGTATCGTGAACGTGTTCGTGTCACGTATATCTCGCATTAGCTCGATGTTATTACAGACGTGATATTATATTATTACACTGTAATATAACTTGTTTGTTATTAATTACAATTTTCCTGCACTGTTTTGTATATTACTAATTCTATTGAGTATATTTTATGGGATATAACAGCAAAAAGGCATACTTCTGCTAGCAAGTCACAACTGTGGGCTATACACACTATCAAACACAAATCAAGACAAAGACTATCCATACCGTCTATCTATCCTTCGAATATGACATTTCTAAATACTGTTACTGCACGGGACTCTATCACCAGTGCTTTTGTTGGTAATGACCTACTTAACCTATACTTGCTTTTTACGAGCCAGGTAGGTTGGTAGATAACTTGGACTACACAGAGGACCTAGATCAACATGGAAAAATGTTTTTATAGATGGATATTGTTGTATAATTTGATATAAAATCATGTTTACATAATAACTGTTAAGTACATAAAGAAAACTTAATATTTGTTTCATAGCTGCATTAGGTATTCAGATGTCAGTTTATAGTTACGCGCAATAAAACTGCAAAAATCGACTCTAACGCAAAAAGCGATTTAATATGTTTCTAGAAAGATACACAGGCTGTTTGGTAGCAGGATACAAACCTTTAAGGGGATGATACACTGATTCTAGACCATGTAGAACATAATATTCATCCAATAATTTATTTATTCTAGTGCGTTTGTGATTTTTAAGGGAACTTTTTCGATTTTATTACGAAAAACCCAAAATTAGTCATATATAATTTCTAATCTAAACAGAAATGACCATTTTTCCATTATGTTAGTAGTCTAACGTGTCTCTGGTCGTACTAAAGTAGTTTGAAGCATCATAGTGTCCAAAAAAATTATGTACAAAGCATTTAAATCTTACAAAAAAAGAAATAAAATGAATCTGATATTTGACGTCATTTAAAAAGAAATACCTACACCTCTGAAAATATGCTTGGTTATTGTTCTTTAATTTGAGGTATCATTTACCTAGCTGAGTCTTAAACGTTTTTAATTAGTGTACCTGAATATGGATTTTTAGAAATTGAAATAAATAGAAAATATTTTTATATGTACAAAATAAATTTTATCAACTTCCGACTAGTGGTTTATGAGTATACTTAAATATTTTTGTCAAACTCATCATTGATAAAATTAGACACCACCTCTGAATCATGACCTATCTTCCCAAAACAATTATCATTTTTTTTAATTACTGGCCGGATAATCGCGGACAGAAACAAAAAATACTGTTGAATTGAGTTGGTAACTCCTCCTTTTTTGGAGTCATTTTAAAAGTTCATCTTAATTTGTAAGGTCGTTTATAAACTATGATTCCGTAAATGTTGTTTCTATATTATTAAAGATAAAATAATATATAACTTGCTTGTAATAATGGAGTTCTTAATCACAATTATTTAAAAATCGGAAACGATTTCAGATCATTGATTTCTACTATACGCCTTTCTCAGCACGCAAAATAGATAAGTGAATAGACTAACAACAAAGCTGAATCGCCTTTGCAAAACAAGATGGCGGAACATCCGGTCCGGCCGGAAGTTCCTCTAATACGATAAACTCGCCAAGCTTGGCTTATAGCGCTGGAATTATCTCACTATCGTGTGAAGATACGTGCACTGCTTTAGATGTGGGCTTTAATTCACCATTATAATTAAATAAATAATCATCTTTACACTAAATACACAAAAATCTCAAAATAAATAAAGTTATTATAGTATTAGTTAATGACACTAAAAATCTGAAAATAAGTAAAGTTATTAGTATTAGTTAACGATCTTAATAAGTACATAGAAAAACATACATACATATCTTCACGCCAAGTCCCTTACGGGGTAGGCAGAGAGTATCGAGTGCCAGACCTCACGATCCTGACAAACCCGTCTTGCTTCTTTCACATTCATTACCCTTTTCATACAAACACGCCGGTTTCGGAGACTTTTGACACCACCCTCGGATAATATCTGATTGATCTGATCGTGAAACGTCAGCCTTGGTCTCCCCGGGTACCTACATCCATAGAAAAACATATCGCAATAATCTGAATTTATACCCAGAAATACATATCGTCTAGCTATAATAGTTACACGGAAGTCGGACAGTAGCTTTGATTAGCTCCAACGTGATTATTACACAAATTTTCATGGACTTATAAGAGGTTCATTTCTTTAAAAAATCAGATTTTTGTTTATGACATTGGAAGGCAAACAAGCAGACGGATTCCCTGATGGTAAGAAATTCACACCGAATAAAGACACCAAAGGTGATAATGGTGCATTGCCAACCTGAGGCCGGGATGTTAGGCCTCGAGCAAAAGTAAATAAAAGGAAGTCTTCGTGTTATATATTTATGTGTCTACACCACACACTACAAGATGGTAATGGTGCGTTGCCAACTTGAGGCTGGGATGTTAGGCCTCGAGGAAAAGTAAATTTACCGGCCACCTTACTCTCCGAACTGAAACACATCAACGGCAAGCGCTGAGTTATGGCGGCAGGAATAGGTAAGGCGCTGGTACCAATTCGGGCTAGTTGCTGCGAAACTCAACCTACCTAGTAGGTAAGCCTATGCTCGCCTTTTACGAGCTGCCTGGTACAAAGGCCACAGGGGAACTAGAACTAGGGTCTTTGACTATATGCATATCAAATATCATCGAAAACGGTCGAACAGTTAAGCTGTGAAAGCGTAACAAACAGACGAACAGACTTTCGTATTTATGATATTACTTACTGGTTGACCTCAACTTGTCGATGTAGAATATATTTTTATAGAACTTTCCACCAATTATAGTATCTTGTTGATTGTTTTTTGAAAATAAGTAGCCAATGTTTAAACTCGAATCAATAACAAAATAAATCCATGTGCTTAGTAATGAAAGAATAACAGACAGACTTTCGCATTTATAGAATTAGTATGGAAGCTTAGATAATTTAAAAAGCATATTACGATTTTTATACAAAACATTCATCCCGTCTCAGATCACCAGATATATGCAAGTCAAATTTCATCAAAATTGGTTCAGCGTTTAGCCATAAAGAAGCAACAAACAGACAGAATGACTTTAGCATTTTAATATAAGTATGTATATTTGGATTGATTACTCAAATACGAGTATGATCCAAAATCGTGTATACACATTAGTATTATACAACACGATAACAGTTTTCGCAAGTCAAAGGATACATTACAAGTTGAACTTAAGTTTAAGTGAAATGAACTTAACCCTGGTTATTGGCAACTTGCTCCCAATTTAATTAAAGTGAATCCTCGAATTACTTAACCGAACTTGAGTGAAATATTCCTTCAAGCAAACTTAAGTAAGATCGAAGTAACTTAGTAATATTATAAATGCGAATTCTTACCCGTGTTGGTCCGAGCTCCTTTGTAGAATAGTTTGTTGCTTGTTTATGGCTAAACATGGGGATTCTATCAATCCCACTCTTTCTCGGATCATATTGTTACTACGGTTTGAAAAGTACGGAAATTTTAAAAAAATACTTTTTAATGTTTTTATTTTAAAATAAATAAATGGGATCATCCTTTTATTCAAGTTGGTTTATAGCCACTTGTAAAAACAAACCTAATCCCTATCAGTTAACAAGATGTAATAAAACAAACCGCACAAATATGAAGACGGGAGTTAAAATTTTTATAGCTCGTAAATGAATTTAAACGACGTACTCAATAAAAAAGACCACCGATGTTAATGTTATTGACACCTCAATTCTGAGGAATCTTTTTATGGATCTTGATTGATGGAATGACCCAAATACTCTGTCAATGACCAATTTATAAATTATGTTCTATTGATTTTAAATCAATAAGATATTTTAATTTTATAACTTTTCCTGTGGCCGCGTTAGCTTTTCATAAATTAAGAAACTCTTCCCTGTATTGGCCTGGGGCCACTGAGTGGCAATTCTCGCCAGTTGAGCTACAATGGTTAACCCGGAGTAACACCACTTCTACATTTAGATTGTTCTTTCTTTCTTTAAGTATTGGCCTTCACGTTAGTATTTTGCCATTAGTCAAGTAGAAATATGCTTCAAATTTTACTTAACAAATTATAATTATTCATCAGTCATAACTCATAAGTCGTCAGCTAGTCATGTCGGGCTTGACAACTTGTTGGCGGCAACGAGGAAATACACGATACGCTATTTTCTTCCTGATTATTTCATTTCTGCACTTTCACTGAACGAAATTGTACAAAATGCCACCAAAATTGACTAATTTCACTCAATATCAACACGAAATTCAATAATTATGAAAAAACTTCGACCATTTTTTCTCTCGATGGCGCCAAAACTTCATTTAGATTGTTGAAATGGAAATGCTCGCCTTTTTTTCCAGTTTTGAAGTTTTCGGTATTGGGCAAAACCTTTATAATATTAAAATTGCGTATGTCTCTGTAACTCTTTCACGTTTACCGTCCAACGGATTTTGATAAAAATTTTCACGCATTTAGTTCATGATCCGAGTTCAAACACTTCGTTAGCGTAAAACAGATTTTGATACAAACTGTCATTTAATATTATAATTCCTTTGGGGTTGTTTTTGAAAAGGCAGCGTATGGTTAAACTCGGGTTATGACAGTTTGCGTTCGTATCAAATTTCATCAAAATCGGTCAAGTAGTTTAGCCATAAAAGAGTTATGGAGAGAGACTTTCGCGTTAAGTACGGGTATAAATATAATTTACAATTAAAATGAAACTTTCAAAACCAACTCCAACTACTACATTGGATATTACGTCGCGATTTGATGATATTTTCAAAAGATAAAAATTCGAATTTTATCAGCATCCTACAATCAGTTAAAGCGAATAACGAATGTTTTTTTGTTCAACATACTTTTCTTACATTACTATGACTCAAAGGCGTCGAATCGGATCGTGATAGTACAAAGAGACCACCTCGAAATGACGACATATATCTTTTTAAGAGAGAATCATCAAAATCGGTTTGTTATTTGTCGAGTAATAGCGTAACAAACATACAGTCGAATCAAGCACCTCCTATTAGTAGTCGGTTAATTATACTCAGACTCAGTGTGTGGATATGTAAAATCCTATATAAACTCCAATTTCATACTCTGGCCTTTATGGACACTAAGGCGCAATATAATTACCGTCCATTAGTGAAGCTGGTGTATCCTTAATTAAGTAATTGCTGTACATCATCCCATAAACTTACTCCGTCAGCATATAATTAAAACATGGTAATCTATCCTTTAAAATGTGGTAATAGGGGTTAGTTTGTCGTAAAGCTATATTAAAATAATGTTAGAGCTAGTTGATATGATGAAACTGGCTACTGAATTGAGTTTGATTCAGTTTGGTCGAGTAATAATATTGTTCTGTATCAGTCATGCAATAACTAGTGATTAATTTGGTTAACTCAAGGTTAAAAAGTTTAAGAAATAAATGTAGGGATGTGATGACCTCATTTACCCTTCGTCCGGGCTCCTTTGCAGAAGAGACCATCTGCCTTCCAGCCAGGTAGCTCGTAAAAGGCGAGCATAGGCTTACAGTTACCAACACCGTGACATCCTACTAGGTGGTAGAGTTTCGCAGTAACTCGCTCGGATTGGTGCCGCCTTACCTATTCCTGTCGCCATAACGTCAGTGCTTGCCTTTGACGTGTTCCAGTTTGGAGGATAAGGTAGCCGGTAAGCTTACTTTGTACGAGGCCTAACATCCCGGTTTTGACAACGCAACACTATCACTTTTGGTGTCTCTAGGCGACGTGAACTTAGCATCAGGAAATCCGTGTGCTTGTTTGCCTTCCAATATCATAAAAAAATCAACAGTTAGTGATTATTCAACTCCAGCAGTCAGACTAGGTACAGAGGTAGGATTGGTCTTATCTAACGCCCTAAATGCTCCTCATTGTATTATTTCCTTTTGAAGGCTATGGTTGTATCTTATTTGGAAAACAACAAAAGCTAGCACTAATTATAGGGTACAACGAAAAATACAGGCAATAATACCGACCTAGGCAAGTCGTTAAAAACCAGGTATAGTCATTATCACGGTGTTAGTGATAAAACAATAAAAAGAGAGCAGATATAGAGATTGCCACCTGTCTTTTTTATTGTTCTACTAGCTGTCCCGGCGAACCCTTAAAAGTTTGTAATAGCAGTAGATATAACAAATTAACTTACTGGTCAAAAGGCGAGAATATGTGGTGTTGAGGTCTTTGATCTTGTGGTGCTTCTCTTGAGCCCGCGCTGCCGACAGAGGGCGCTGGTGATGGACAACTTGGATCTGATCTGAAAAGTGGCATATTGGGTAAAATTTTATACAAAGTATAGTCAAATGTAACTTCAGTTTCACGGCCTCATTGGATAAGGGGTTAGCGTAGGGTTAATAATTGCCAAGTGATCCATTTAAACAATACCTGTCAAGCCTGGGAGATCTGTTAGGAGACCGGTGCGGCGACCTTCTAGGAGACCCAGGGGTAACGGGAGGTGACGCGCGAGGAGAGATCCCCGCGCCTGACATTGGTGATGCTTCCCCTGAACCTCGTGACATGCCACATTCTGAGGAACCCTATAAAGTAAAATAGAAAGGCTATTTCTATTCAATACCAGGTTAAGAAGAAATGACAGTTAATCCTAAAAGACGAAAGCGGAGGGTTTACAAAAAATAAATATTATTTTCCATGAAAAGTACTAGCTGTTTGCTTGCGACAACATCAACGAAAAAACAGTTACGATTTTCATTCAAACTTTCACCCCTTTTTATAGCCCTTTAGTGTTGATTTTTGAAAAAAAATAGCCCTGTTTGAAATCGGATCTTTAGCTATATGTGTACCAAATTTTGTCAAAATCGATTTAGCAATTTAGTTGTTAAAGAGCCACAGACATACAGCCTTTGCATATGTAATATTAGTTAGTACAGAATACTATCAGTCCTTCGTATTATGCATAAGTCGTATTATGTATGAGTATAAGCTGTGGCTAAAAATGTTGACTTTGAAACTTTGATTTTGAAAATAAGATTTTCATTTTAACTTTTTGACAGGCTTCACGCAAAAAGTGGACGAATATATGTTTGCGTATGCAATCTAACTGTATTAAAAAGATCGTTATTTTTATTATAACATATATTGTTTATAAAATCTAGTAGATATAAAGACATAGGGTAAACATTCGGCTTCTCTGTAAGTAAGAGACAAATGGCCAACATGTTCTACCGTTTGAAAAAAATTTAGCAAAACAGTTAAAAGTTGATAGTTTAAAATTCTAAATCTTAATTCTTTAATCTCAAAAAGCAATGCATTTAGGTAAGTCCATATACTTTCTAAGGAACAAAATATCCTACACGTGTTGATTGACAAATAATTATTTAGTCGAGTGTCGACCATTGATAAATAATTGTTTACCTTATCATCAGTTGGATCTCTCTTCGCCATAACCTCAGCACCTTCTCTCTTCCGTTGTTCCTCTTTTAATCTTTCCGCTTTCCGCCATTTTGCACGGCGATTTTGAAACCACACCTACGACAATGAAATTTTAATGGTACTACAAAATATTACAATAGTCTAAACTTTGTCTTTGTTTGCATAAGGTTAACATAAAACAAAATGTAAAGAGTATATATAATCATTATATTTCGGGAATTATTATTTATTTATTACAGCAACCTGTAACATCTATGATTTAGGCAGGTTATGGTTATCTCTTAATATTAGGAGTCCCAATTGGTACTTTCTGTTATATGACATAAAAAATGTGCATGTGATTTATTTAAGGCCACAATAATAACCTACCTAAGATTAGAGACAGGACTAATTTAGATCAGTTACCAGGCAACCACTGTTATTTTTCAATGATTAACAAAATTATCATAGCAACAAAGCTCGAGAAAGCCGTTGGGTCAAAACAATAAGGGCGTTCAGCGTTGTTTCGGACATGTGGAAAGAATGACAGATAGAAGATTGACAAAAGAGATTTGCAATGCACCTATAGATGGATGTGGCAAATAGCTAATTGATTTTGATGGTTCTGTTTTAGAATGATGAGTTATATTTCCGAGGTGGTCCCATATGAATTTTATCATAGATGGATCATGGATGTATACATAATTAAGAATAACTCAAAAACTTTTGTGAGATGTTGATAAAATTTCTATGGAACCGTTTTGGAATCAGCTGTTATCTTTTGAAAAAAGAATGATCCAAATCGCGACGTGATACCTAATGAAAATTCCACGATCAAATTGATCAGGTATTACCGAGAGTGGTGTCAAGAGTCTCCGAAATCGGCGTCTTTGTATGAAAAGAGTTATGCATGTGAAGAAAGCCAGAAAGCTACAAGGATTGTGACATTTGGCACTCGATCCTCTTACCGTGAAGCCTTACTCTTAGCATGAAGATATGTAAGTAAGTAGCCAATTTTTCTACTAAAATATTTTTATACTTGTTAATAATTTTAGAACTTTCTTTAACTTAATACAGCTTAATTTGGCCCAAAACCTCCAACTTACATACACTGACAGATATCTCAGGAACTAAGCCAGTAGGACACAAAATTTCTTCATTCATTGGCAAATACAACCTTCCTAAAAACCTATTCCATAACAAATAAAAATCATATTTGACAATAATAATATACAATTATCATTAAGTCCAAGCTGTCAACATTACAGAACGTTAATAATACAACATTACAACCCTATTTCGTTGGTATTATAACTCAAAGATTACCCATCAGGGTAACATAAGGGAGTGGAACCCTCGCCAATATCCTGGAGCTACGATTAAATGTGCGACAGGAACTACGATGGTCCATGTTATACTGGAGGATAGCTAATCAGCACCAATATTAAAGAGCTTGCAATGCGACGGAGCTTGTTGCTACGAGCGGTCAGGTTATAATGGTTGGTGTAAGCTGGTTAAGCAAACGCGCTGAGAGGCGAGCCACATTTGCAGTGCAATTTTCGCAATTTACTTTTAATAAGCTCTATGGTGTATGGGTGTTGTGAAATCTAACGATGATTCGAATGTGTATCAGACATGCAAGTAGGCATTAAACTTATTTTTGTGAATTTATCATATTAAGATACTTAAATGAAATAGCTTTTCTTCTTTTTCGTTTATTTTTTAAAATGGTCGAAAACACGTCCTAAGATTCCGTTACATAGATACCTACAAAGATAATAAAAACCAATTATAAAAATGTAAGACGCGATCATTTATTTTCACCAATGAAAGTTAAATTTAGGAAAATTATGAATTTTGTGTGTAAGCGTTTCAGTAACGAATATAGGATAGTTTAGACTTGCAAGTATGATTATCACATGTGACACCAAATGAAGAGTAATTAATTGATTAAATTTCGAAAAATTCGCGATACATAAAAGTAGAGAAAGTATTTTACTTACAAACTTTGAAAATTGGTTAATTTAACAGATATCAGCGTTTCACATGTAAAAAGTTGAAATATTATTCAAACATCCTCAAATATTGGGAATTTTTTTTCAACGTTTTAGAATCAAAAATTATCAATTATTGTACATCAATATATAAAACATTGTAAATTAATTCGACTGCGACTCTTTCTTACGATGCACAGCATCATAACAATTTTGTTTCGTTTTGAAAAGTCAACAAAGAAGCACATAGTTCTCTTGATGGTAATAGACAACCGTGGCCAATAGACACTGCCTCAATCAAAAAAATCTACGCTTTTGCATTAAACACCGTTTAGGTTTTCAGGTCATAAATTCAGTCTGTTTTTAGACTTTATTTTAAACCAATATCCAAAAGCCTTTCTGCCAGGCCGCTCGTAAAAGGCGAGCATAGGCTTACCGTCACTAACACCGTGACATCTGACGAGGTGGTAGAGTTTCGCAGCGACTCACACGGATTGGTACCACCGCCTTACCCATTCCTGCCGCCATAACGTCACGACGTGTTCCGTTTTGGAGGGTAAGGTAGCCGGTAAACTTACTTTTGCTCGAGGCCTAACATCCCGGCCTTAGGTTGGCAACGCACCATTACCACCTTTGGTGTCTCTAGGCGGCGAGAATTTCTTCCTTCTGCTTGTTTGCCTTCCAATATCATAAAAAAAGTGAACATCCTGTCAATTAAGTCTTTGTCCAATACTGAGGCAACAAACAAAAACAAAAAAATAACTTATAAGCGTCTTTATAACCTCCCCAACATTTATTTCTTCAAAATTTTAAATTTATATTTTTTTACAAATATGGAACAATTGCCTTCCAATATCATAAAAAAAAATTTCTTAATCTTTGACTCCTCTCTATAAAATAGTGTAGTCCCTTTCGGTAGGTAAGCTAATTTAGTTAAAATAATAATCCGACCATAATCCGACAGCCGCCCTAATAGTTTTTATCTCTTACAAGGGTGGAATTAATATTTCAACACGTTATGGCCACCCTTCGTTCTTTACAATAAACAACAGCATTTTTATTGCAATAAAATAGAGAGCAAGTATCTCTGGTAAAAATAATATGATTGAAAATGTTTTGAGTACTAAAATGTGGTTTGAACGAATGAAAGAAATTAATAGACATATATTTTTTTAATAATCCCCGGTAAAATCTATTCGTAATGTAGCTAAAAACTAGCTATCTTAAACACATCAGCTTTCAAATAAAAATGCGCATCAAAATCCGTCCCGTTGTTTAGGAATTACGATGCCACGGACAGACACACATACGCGCTAACGGACACGCCCATTAGCTTATTTGTTTATTTATTAGATACCGACGAACAGTCAGTGGCTAATAAAGAAACGAATCTATATATTAATACGTGACGCCAAAACTTTGGACCCCTTATTACAAAATTGCGCGCATGTAGGAGCATAAAATTTTGCACATTTATAGTTTATGTGTAGGAAAAGAGAACGCAGATACGCAACGCAGAACGCTAATACTTTTCAATAATAATGCTTATAAAGTAAATTAAATCAAAAAATAAAACATTATCCACACTACCATGCACTTGACATACACAGAAACAAATCTATTGATGATAACGATAAAAGTTCCCAGATAGCGTACTAAAAAGTTTGAAAACAAAGTAGTTGGTGTTGAGAAATGAAGACGGCGTTCTTATCAACAAGATATTAAAATTTATTATGGTCGAATTTAGACCAGTGGGCGACTACTAGTATACCTAATTGTCCACCAACAAAAACAATATCAAGCATTAATAATAATAAAAGTATTATAAGCATTTCATCATAGTACGAGTGTCAGACATTGTTTAAGGTACACAAAGATGGTGTTACCGTTTTGAAGCGAACCTGACAAACTTAATAATAATTGTTGATAATCTACAAGTTAAAAATTTTCAATGAACCCCCTACAAAACATTTATTTAATATAGCCCAGAATCATCTAGATCACGTCAAATTTTAAACAAAAAAACCCGCATTGTAATCGGTCCATCCGTTTAGAAGCTGATAATTTTAAATTTATAATTTAAAAAGGCAATAGATTTTAAAATTAAAAATGTTTAACAACCCCCGACAAAACTTATCTGTCATATAATTAACAACCATATAATATCCATCGATTGATCAGGGGGGTTAAAAATTATCAAAATAAAACCACTCAATAAAAGTTCCAGCAAAAAGAGACTAGGCGGACTTTCTCTCTTATTTTTGAAACAAGAAATAACGATCTTATCTTAAATAAAGCTGTCGATCTAAAACCCTTAACTTTTTCTCAAGTCGATCTTCACGCCTAAAAATATAGGCACCACTGCAATAGGTATATGAATTTCGAACGCATTGAAACTAAAACCTTTCGAAAATGTATCAAAAACAGTTTAATGCCGACTGTACTCTGTAACTTCATAAAATGTCAAAGCTTTTCAGACATATTATTGTTTAATTTTCAATCTTAACCGTTTATTTTACGGCTTACTATCGGTTGTTTGATATTTGAAGGGTACGTCGAGCAGTTGGGGTGCAGTAATTACCTTCTGTTCGGTAAAGGTTGATTGTTTGCGTTTGTTATACGGAGACTCATAATAAATACATTTTAGTATGGTGTGAAGAGGTAATGAGGATGGCGGGAGGTCCGTTAATTGGTTCTCTAATGTACATATTGACATTGAATTCAGATTGTCGTGTTTTTCAACGGAAGAAGAACGGAGGAGATTTAATTCGACGCATACCTTTATTTTTTACCGGCGACTGAAATCGAGGATTTTTATAAGTTTGACATTACTATGTGTGTCTGTGTATGTGTGTGTATATAGGATTTGTCATGAATCGTTAAAAAAATTAATTGTAGGATTTATGTTTGACCACGAATAAATTTCTATAGAGTAGTCCGATTTTGATATTTTTGTGATGGATAAAATATATCCCTTTTATAAATATATGCCAATTGGTTAAGCAGTTTTTGAGTTATAATCAATAATGTATATTTGATTGTTTACTTCGTTAATATATTAATAATTAATATAGTTTAATAGTTAATTTACTACTGGCATTGCGGGCAGGATTTAGAGTTCCATTTTTAAAATTTGGACTTCACTTTGCCAATTTTGTTAATAAATAAAGTTTCTTTTTAGGTAAACTTTTATTAACCTTCTCTTCTCTTATATATAAAAATCAATTGCTTTTCGTTAGTATCACTAAAACTTGAAAACAGCTAGTCTGATTGTGCTAATTTTAGTTATTTTTATAGGTCTAGGGAAGTTTTGAAAGGTAAGAAAAAGGAAAAACGGAGTGGAAACTAGGAAAACAACATTTTAAGTTTTCCCATACATACAGAACTGGTGGAACGAAGTTCGCCGAGACAGCTAGTTTATAATAAATTTTAATTTAATATTTTATTTCTAATAATTTTGTTGCAATATTTAATGTATTAAATAATAATAAATAAATAAATATCCCTGGACAACTTACACTAATTGAATTTAACCCCAAAGTAAGCAAATTATATGCTTGTGTTATGGGTGTTAGTCAACGATACTAATACATAGAAACACTTAAATAGATACCAGAATAAATTTATTAAACACCCAGACCCGGAAATGCAGACATCTAAATGTTCATCACACAAATGCCTGCCCCCGTCGGGAATCGAACCCGTCGATGTAGTTAGGCGAGTACGCTAGCCACTCGACCAACGAGACGAGGCTAATAACAATTAATTTACTAACATAGATTATTAGGTTCACTGTCACTAACGTGATATGGTTGTATGTTTGATTCAATAAACTTATTATTACAACATCGACATTAAAATAGATTTTGTGATATTATATGGTTTAATCATAATGAAAACTCTACGTATTCGTTTCGGAGCTTTATCAATTTCTATTCAAAGAAAAAAAATAAAGGATGCAGTTTACTCGTAGTCGTTTAAACAAGTTATTCTATGACAGTGAGGCATATATGAATATCTCATCATTTTTATGACGTTCTAATGTTTTTGTAAATCACTACATAGCTGCATAGTATAAAACAAAACCACTTCCTTTGTCTCTATTTCCCTTTGTCTGTATTTCCCTTAAATCCTTAAAACTAGGCAACGGATTTTGATGCGGTATTTTTAATAGAAAAGTGATTGAAGAATAAGGTTTATATGTATATCTAGTATCCGTGCGAAGCCGGTGATAGCCGCTAGTGTTATAATAAAGATAATGGAGTAAATCTTATTTAAATTACGTTGCTACATTAGGTTAAGCTTGTAAAGCCTTATTACGTCTAGGTAACAAAAAATATAAATTAATAAGGATAACTCAAAAACCTCAAAAACCACCTGTCTGGCCTTTATCAAACCTATATAGGACCACCTCCTAATTATTGTGACTTACATTTCGAAAAATAAACCAATAATATTCATTTATAATTAGCATAGTAATCCCAAAAAACTTGTCAGAAAAAAACGACGGGTTGCACTCCGGGAGTGCCGGCAGAAGTGAAAACTTGGATATTAACGTTGTGCATTTTTGATATTTTGGAATTGTTAGGAAAGTGTTTTGGACAAATTGCTTTAATTATCAGTATGTAGGTACTATTATTGATGAGGTAGAATACAATACTCAATTATTGCGATATCGTACACAAACATGACAACACGAACATTCGCGCAAGCGTTTCGCGCCGTCTTTCGAATTTTCGATCCTGACGCGAGTTTAGAAGGTTTTACTCATTCCATAAAAAGTGCGCAACGCCGCTAAAGAAGTTTTCACTTCAAAAAACAGATGATTTAAGAACCTCCTTCGCTTCGAACTCGGTTAAGAAGTTGAACTGAATATTTTATTATTAAAATTTAATTCATAGGATAGGAAGGCGGAAGCAAATGTTTTTTCTAATGTCACAAAACAGATGTTCCAAAGACAACAAAGATGTTAATGGTGTAGACCTAACTCTATCACCTAATTTGACTAACTTCAGTAGCTCGATATCTAGTAATTTGTATTATTCTGTGGTTGCCAGCTTGTTACGGTCATCGTTCCAAAATACCGAATATATTACATATTTACTATGTTTCTTAACTTACATATAAACCAAATGCCAACTTAAAGCCATTAAACAAAATCTATCCAGCAAAATGTTACTTAAGCTTTAAACAACCCAAAACCAGCGTAACTTTGTCTGAACACGGTAATTATGTCAGCGCTCGGTAATGTTGAAAAACACTTCATATGCGAAGTTAACGGAACGTTAATACCCCTGAAAATGTGTTAAGAAAACTGAAGGAAACTCTTTAAGAGCGCTAAGTGACGTGTGGGGAAATTTGAAGCTACCCGCTAATGTGGTAAAACCGTGCTTCTGCTCAAATTATTTTGATTGACGTCTCGTAAAGTGACATTTTACTTGAGTATTTTAAAGGATGTTTTAAAAGGTTCTAAATGTTTTTTTATGTTAAGGTAATAATATAAATGTTATGGTTGTATGATAGAGATAAATTTAAAGTGATAAGAACGCTTTTGTATACCTTAACTTAAGTATATAGACTTTATGTTTGATATGATATTTATTGGTATTTATACATCCCGGCTTCAGGTTGGCAACGCACCATTACCGCCTTTGGTGTCTCTAGATCTAATTTCTTACCATCAGGAAATCCGTCTGCTTGTTTGCCTTCCAATATCATGAACAAAAATGTTGAATCGATTTGAGATTTTAAATATTTTGTGTTATTATTCATAAAAGCATTACAGAAATTGGTGTAATGCAAAGTTATCATAAATTTGTAGAAATAAAAGATGGCTGACACTCTACAGGTGTTTTTATCTTAAAGGTGTTTAATAATAAAGACATGAGACAAATATATCCAAGGATCAGAATCATACAGTTCTTGTCGACTTTAATTATCCTTTTAGACGAAACGTCAAAGTAAAACACCTTTAAGTTTTGACCACATATACCATTTTGTCTACATGATTTTTCTTAATCAGGAAGTTACTGGTTTTCTTACTCCATAGAAATAAATAGGCATATATGTATTTAAAAATTTTAACTCAGAGTAACTAATGAGTTTTAACGAGATCAAGAGAAAATTCAACACCTTTTTTACTCTACATCTGAATTTAAAATATTGAAAAGTGTGCACATTGAGTAAAATTAGTCAATTTTGTTGGCCTTTTCTTTAGTTACAGTGAACAAGTGATTTATTCTTGTAGAAATTAGTGTATCGTGTATTTTCTTAATCCCGCAAAATTTCACTAGATGCTATATATATACATATCTAGATGCTGTATATACACTATCGCTTCATCGCCTAAAATGACTGATTATGACGAAACATGATTTTTGAATAATATAAACTGAATTTAGCAGAATCTGGTATCTAATAAATTGATACAAATTAATTAAGTTTGTCTAAGAGCAGGCGTTCACACGCATGGCAAAAACAAAAAAAAATATGGAGTAACCGTAATCTTAGTAATTGAATTATGATTATATTGACGATGACAAAAACAGTTGATGTGGTACTTTAAAAATACATACCTTGGTCACAAAAAACATAAATAACTCAAATAATCGAAATTGTAACTCGCGCGGATGTAATCTTATTACAAAAGTGCACGTATCTGCCGGTAATATCTTGGGCATAATATATATTATTAAAGCTTGGCAAGTTGTGGCGCAACGTTAAGTTTTTCATCACATGATTAGGGGCAAATTGATCTCCCTCCCCGTGGCTCCAGGGATCTGGCAAATCTTCTTGATCCTCGACTAACGGAAGAGCGTCTTTGCTCTAACGTAGTTAGAATGGATGTGGTAGTTTTCTAATGTCATTTTTATTAACATTATAATATAATATATGTTATAATAATATATATAAACTTGATAAACTATATTTACACTTAAACTATACTTATATATTTTATATTTTAAACTAGATTTATACTTTATTGAATAATTTATAAATTTAGCACTGCAAAACTGCAAAATACCGACTTCGGTCTCGATATATAATTGTGCTACATACACGAATTTTTTTATGATTTCGCAAGAATCCTGTTATTTGATCCAGACTATGTGGCAAACGGACCATCATGAATTAATTAGAGCACAAAAAAACATATAACCTCCTCTTTTTCGAAATTGGTTAAAGATAGATATAATAAAACTCCACGTTTTTTTAATCTTATTAAGGTGTTCCGATTGTTAAGACCCTAATCAGATATTATTTCTTTATTTAAAAATTAATTGATTTAATATTATTTATTTGAACAAGAATTAGTTAATTTTAGTTCACCAATGAACTAAGTTAGTTCGAAACATATCTACACATAAAAAAAACTACTGATTTTTTATTTATGTTCCGTACTCAAAATTTATTAATATTTCTTATTTCGTGTTTTTAACCTCAATCGTTAAACAGATTTTCATAAAATTTGATGTTTACCTTACTTCGTCAAATCATACATCTCTTTAGTCTAAAAAGTTTAAGATTAATACAACATATCCTAAAATGCCACATCCATTACAAGTTTTTACTCCCCACAACTGCTATGTAATTAGATTCGTGTTGAGAGTGGTGGTATTCGCGTAAAATGGAACGTACACTACTAACGTGCTTGTTGTAAATTATATTTAACTTATTGAAAACCGTAGCTATGATGTTATGAACTTTAATATTAAGCTTAGTCGAAATTACGTAATGAGAATACTTAATTGCTAGAGGGACGTCCATAAATTAAGTTAGACATTTAAAGAGAGTTGTGTCAAATCTTGTCTTATTTTGTTTTGGGGAGAAAAGGGGCAAATGTTATTCATTCTTTATATAATAAGACAGCAGACAGCGAAGAAGCATACAGCAGTCTGATGGTAAGAGACAAGGTCCCGTGTTAGTCCGGGCTCCTTTGCAGAATAGACCACCTGCATTCCTGCCAGGCAGCTTGTAAAATGCGAGCATAGGCTTACCGTCACTAACACAGTGACAGCTGACTAGGTGGTAGAGTTTCGCAGCGACTCGCCCGGATTAGTACCACCGCCTTACCTATTCCTGCCGCCATAACGTCAGTGCTTGCCGTTGACGTGTTCCGGTTTGCTGGATAAGGTAGCCGGTAAACTTACTTTTGCTCGAGGTCTAACATCCCAGCCTCAGTTGCTCAGTTGGCAACGCACCATTACCACTTTTGGTGTCTTTAGGTAGCGTGAATTTCTTACCATCAGGAAATCCGTCTGCTTGTTTGCCTTCCAATATCATAAAAAAACCATGACCTTACAGACAATTGTGGCCTTTAGACACATAGATGTAATAGGTGCGTATCCACCTTTTGTTAGGCCAATTGTGCAAGTTTGTCTTTTGGACCAAAATATGATGTTACAATTATGGCGACAGGAATAGGTAAGATATCTGCACAAGTTGCAGCACTCTACCATCAGTTGTCTTGTTGGTCTATTTCACGTTTGTTTGCCTCTTACGAGCTGTCTCGTAGGAAAACAGATGGTCTATTCTACAAAAAAACCCAGGCCAAGATGGATGATAACGTCGCACTTGTGACATTTATGGACTACGGATAGGCCGCGGTTATCTCTTACGATATCTCTTACAATTGCTTATTCGTATGTTCGCTGATTCAACTAAAAAACATCTCACGATGATTATGTTTCAACAAGTGACAAATAACAAATAAATGGTACAATTATTATGCACTTGTGTTACCGGAATTTCAAATCTACATTTACCAAGTGATAGATATAGCATCACCTACGTTTTAAAGTTTGACTGTCACTTGGCAAATGTGGAGATAAATTTTTTTCAAACGCAAAGTCTGCCACGGAACCGGGATGAAATGTATCCTTTGTTGTCCTCTAGGTCGTATTACATATGTATAAAACTCTGGTGGATATTTTTCTTTTAGATTGTACAATGTTTTCCTTAACTCTGCCATTCGAGTTTTATTACTATTTAATTTTAATCCAACTTTAGTACACTTTGGCAACTTTAAAAATAATAATTCAAGTGCACCGAATTCACCTCTCTTTTTAAGTTGGAATCAAAATTTCGTAAATAAATTATCAAACAAAAGCAAATTTTGGAAATTCTCACGAATTACTAAGTGGAAATATAAAAACAAAGTGACATATTTCATTTTCACCCCCGATTTAATTTGCGAAGGGTATGATTGATAAAGAGAAAGGCGAGAGCGCTCCAGGCGCGTGCTAAGTGGCTATGGATGAAAACATACCGATTCATTCTCGGAACTTTAATTTCAAACTGACGGAAAGGTGTAGAAATTAATTTGGCTTCGTAGGTGATAATACAGCTTATATCAAATATTTTTCTCAATGACGGAACGTTCTTTTTTTTAATCGATAGTAAGCTGGCGATGTACGACGGCAGATCCAAGCCACCAAATATATTGTATTGTTTTTATTTTTAACTTAATTAGTAAAGAAACAAGTGTAATAAATAAGAGTTTTAGTTGATGATGTAGTGCTGGAACAAGTGAATGATATTGTATATCTTGGTTGTGCTTTTAGCAGGGATGGAAGGTATACCGCGGATGTAGAGAGGAGAGTGAATGCAGGGAATAGTGTGAATGGAGCGTTGGGTAAGCTATTCCAAAGCGAGGTTTTGAGTCAAAAAGCTAGACTCGCTTTGCATGATTCTGTGCTTATTCCAACGTTACTGTATGGAAGCGAGAGTTGGGTATGTCAGAAAGAGCATGAAAGTAGGATAAATGCGGTCGAAATGAGAGCACTACGGAAAATCTGTGGTGTAACGCTCGCTGACCGCATTTGTAACAGTGAGATCCATGAAAGAGTGGGATTGAAAGAAAGTGTTGGTGTTAAAATGTGAAAGGGCATGCTCCGCTGGTTCGGTCATGTGGAAAGAATGACAGATGAAAGATTGACAAAGCAGATATACAATGCGAATGTGGATGGATGTAGGTACCCGGGGAGACCAAGGCTGACATTTCACGATCAGATCAATCGGATATTATCCGAGGGTGGTGTCAAGAGTCTCCGAAACCGGCGTGTTTCTCTCTCTCTCGCTCTCAGAGGGCCTTTATATTAGGCCGTGCGGCTGCCGTTCAACTTTTCTATTTTGATCACGTCATCCTTAAAAAAATCCGCCTACCTACTTTGCGGCTCAGCGCTAATACTCACATTGTCTTTATGGCCCTTGGCCAGGAAAGTATGTCAAACTCTGCACTAAAGTAAGAACTCACATTTAAAAAAATACACAAATACAAATAATGAAATAGTTTATGGGGCGTAGGGTTAAACTTAAACACATTTTAAATTAATCTTTAATAAGTAATTAAACTTATAAGCCTCTTTTTTCTATCGGAGGTTAAACATAGTATAAAGTAAGCTTCGAACTTCACTTCATACTACTTCAAGGATTTTTAGCAACAAATGTACCAGCACATAAGTTGAAGACGAACCTGACGCGTTTACATCCGTAATTCTATTTCGTATAATTTGACAGTTTTTATATGAGACGAGTTCAATATGACGCGTCGTTACCATTGTCGCACGAGGATAGGGCTACCTATGGGCTGTAGGGAATTGAATGTGATATATATTATTCTAAACCATAAACTACTAGCACAATAGCAGAATTAAAGACACAGACCCTCTTCGCATGGGTTGTTTTTTTTAATATAAGATTTTTTTTCATATTATTTAGATTTAAATATTATTTGAAACAAAGAGGAAATACTCAATTAAAAATACAGGATCAAACGAGGTTTGTAAGAAAATATTGTATGTTTTGAAGCATCTCCTTAAAGTGCCCGAATCATTTTTAAAAAACTTTTTTAAACATGAACTTTCCTTAAATAATTTTCCATCTAACAGGGAAACTGTGTCAAACTCCGACGCATGATTTTAGAAGTTAAAATTGTCACTGAAAAACACAGAGGTGGGAATCGTGTTTACTTTAAATAAATCCAAATTTTAAACTAAAATGATCTTTTCACGTAGGTACTGTTGAAAAGATGATTGTTCATGGCAAGTGGGATGTAACGTTTTGTATTTAATGTATCGCTGTGATTCGTACTGTAGGAAACAGAGAAGTACTATCAACAAAAATGTCGGCTCATTAAGTATTATATCATAATATTAATACGTAAAGCAAAAACTTTGGACCCCTTTTTACGAAAATTGCGCTGGAGGAGTAGGAAATTTGGCACACTTATAGTTTATGTGTAGGAGAATTTTTGTAATGATAATGTTTATAAAGTGAATTAATTCAAAAAATAAAACATTACACGTACTACCATGCATTTGATACACACAAAGTAGTTGGTCCTGAGAAATGAAGATGGCGTTCTCAATCAACAATATATTAAAATTTATGATGGTCGAATTTCGACAAATAGGCGACCACTAGTTTAAATAAATATACCACTGGTAGACACTAAATGCTCGAGCAGCTTACAGAATATTAGGTTTCGGACAACGATTTATGTGTTAGAGAGGGTTGTTGACGTTGATTTCACTTGTTTACTAATAAATTAGTGTTGCCACATTGAAGTTTCTATTTTACATATTTATTGACTTAATGTTGTCAGTCTAATAAAGATTGCAATAATTACTTTAGGTAAAGATTCAAGATTAAAAGGAAAAATAAAAAATACTTCACAAATAGGATTTCAATTGTCGACCTTGATCTTACACTAAGGACCTCATACATCAGGTCCTAAAGATTTGTTAAAAATCTTCCTTACCCATGAATCACGTCGAAAGTCGTCTAGATAACTAATTCTAAACAATAAATATTTAACACCCACATCCCCACGGTGTTGTTTTTTTACTAGAAAATTGAAAAAATACATTTTTGGTTTTGTTCCCCGACCTGGGAATCGAACCCGGGGCCACATTAAATCAAGTCCAACACCACACTAGACAGGGATTGAACCCGTGACCTCGTTAAGTCAAGTCCGACACCATAGGAGTTCACACAGGCGTAATGCTATTGATTTTTAACAATGAAATTTAGAGAATATTGTAAAACCGTTACTGAGTAATTTATATTCAACGTGGATTCAAATATGTGGAACAGGACACGTGTTTGTACCGTATTTTTTTTAATATCGATATTTAAAATTTATAACCCAAAAACTCTTTCCAAATT
Organism: Calephelis virginiensis; assembly: GCA_002245475.1. Taxonomy (NCBI): domain Eukaryota; kingdom Metazoa; phylum Arthropoda; class Insecta; order Lepidoptera; family Riodinidae; genus Calephelis; species Calephelis virginiensis. The sequence continues at coordinate 108,252 of NJDC01004604.1, forward strand.
AATCAAACACTACGACATAAAAGAACATTATAACAATATTGTTTAGAAAACACTTCATATTGTTTTAATCATAAACAATTAGCAGTCCGTCTATGGCAGCCCTACCTTCAATAGGGAGTTTCGCGCCCTTCCACAAGTACTATTGTCACGTTTTGTCCCTTTGTTTATACGTGTTTACACGGAATTTGTCAAGCTTGTTGTATAGTGCTTAGTCAATGTCATTCAGATTGTTTTAAGTTGTTTGTTATTTGAGTTTTTCTTATTAATTTAGGAACAAATGAACAAAGAAATTTTGCGAGAGTTGCAAGTTAAAAAAAGTATACGAATTATAAGCAAAGTATACATAGTATGTATGTATTATACCAACTATACCACACCAAATCCTACTAATGTTATAAATTGCGAAAGTTTGTGTGTCTGTTTGTTACTCCTTTACGCAAAAACTATTAAACCGATTTTCATGAAATTTGGCACACACTTAGAGGGTAACTTCGATTAACACATAGAATAGTTTTTATCCCGAAAATATGATCCTGTGGGACCATTAATCAACCAACCCCGGGGGTAAAAGCTAGTAATAAATAAATATCCCTTAACAGGTTACATAACCTACCTCCAATGAGAGCAAATTATAAGCGGGTGTTATGGGTTTTTGTCAACGATTCTAATATATAGAAATACTAATGGTAGAGAACTTTGCAGCAACGCAACTTGCCAAGCCTGGAGAGTAGGGTAGCCGGTAGACTTGCACAAGGCCTAACATCCCGGCTTCAGGGCAGCAACGCGACTGTAACATCCATGGTGTTTATAGGCCACGGTTATCTCTTACCATCATGGAGCCATGTGCTTGTTCGCTGAATTCTCACGTAAAAAAAAGTCTATCTTTACACTATTACCGAAGATATATCCAGAGGTACGACCTTCCTATCCATGAATCTCCGAAGACACTAAGTCCCACAATGTGGTGGCATACCTATCAGCAACCGGGCTATTATTCAATACTGGGCAACGTTGAAATAAGAATATTAGGATTTTTTTTGTTGCTTGACCCAGGGATCGAACCTGGGACCTCATAATGGCAAGTCCAACCCCGGACCGCTAGACCACAGAGACGATGAATACTATTGTATTCTGATATTATCCCGATGAACAAGCAAGACGCAACTATGACAATATGCTCATTTACATCCAATCTATCAGATTACCTAATGTTAAATAATATAATTTAGATTTTTTTTAGATTGTGAAATTTAATAAAATTGATTAATTACAGTGGTGCTATTTAAATTATGCGCTTCGGCTATATTCGTTAAGCTTCAGAAATTCGAATGTATTTTAAAGATATCTATATAGAGTTGTTATTACACATAATTAACCATTTCGCTTAAATTTAGATTAGGTCAGCCAATGTAAAAGTAAAAGTATAAAGTGTAAAAAGTGTAAAGCCGAAACGCATAATTTAAATAGTATACACACTTATACTTTTCCACAAGTATTCTTATATATTTACAACTCTATATTTCATACCTATTTTATGAACCAATCGACAATAGCTTTTAACAGACTCCAAATCAGGAGGAGGTTCTCTATCTGACTGTATTTTTTTTATGTTTGTTACTCGATTATTCGGCCATTAGAATACCGATTTTGATAGTTATTCTTTAGAAAGATAGGTCATGATTCCGAGGCCATAGCCATCCAAGGGGCCACCATATTAGTTTGATCATGATCCGACTAGTGGCTTTGAGGTATATTTAATGAGGTTGTCAAGATAAGAGAAAATTAAAAAGTTATTAAGTTATAACTACTAGTCGTATGTTGATAAAAATTTCGGAACCATTTGTTATCTCTTGAAAAAAGAATTACCATATCTCAACTTGTTACCTAATGAAATAGTTGGAGCTGCATTTAACCATGCTTAATTGAGATTTTATAGCATTGAATCAAATTTTTTGAACAAAAAAAAACAAATTTGCAAACAAAAAACAATTGATCATTAAATCCTTTTCATAATGCCAATTATTATGAACTGATTTTAGGTAACGATTCCCTTTAGATGAACAGCTGATTAATATTTATCTACTTCAAAAATCTATCTAGTTTATTAACGAGGCTAAAAAAGTCTTCAAATCCGTATCCAAAGAGAGGTAAACAGAGGTACAACAAGAAAATTGTGTCTATTATAGAAGGAATAGTCTTACTTTCAAATAAAATCTTAAGAGATATGCACCTATCCCTGCTAAATGTACTAAATCGTCAAATATTCGCTTTGTCGGTGATGTAATTACAATGACAAAGATTGGGTCTTGTGAAGGTCATACCTACCGTATGTGTCTATTTCAAGCATCCTATCCCTGCTGATGTTATAGGTAATGGATTGAAGTTTAAAATTACACTACCTTGTAACGTCTAGCCAATACTAAATTTTCACCCATTCAATCCAACACAATCCAATCGAATCCACTTCCATTAGTTAACATCCATTGTCAAAATACACTTCAATTGCTGGAACCACGAAAACAGTCAGGAGTTCTGACCAAATCAATTAGATCTACGGCTTCGATACTCATGACTTTTGATAGAGCGTAATCGTTTAAGTCTCCGGGTCATGGTAAACTGGTGGCTATAACACGTTTAAGGCTCTCATCTCGAAATGGTATTACGGTATGCCCTCCTCTCACCCCCTCACCGCACTTCTGGGATTAAGGGGTGTCGCATTAGTTAGTTAGCTAGAGTGAAGGATCTAAGCTGTTTACTTAATAACTAGTAAATACGTGAATTCATTGAAATATACGAGTGATTATCCTAATTTAGTCAATTTTAATTAAGAATAACATTTATTTAGTAACTGGATAAGTAAACACGTTTTTGAATTTAGTGAAAAATACGAGTGATAATTCTAATTTTGATAATGTTATTTAAAAATAATATTCATTTCATTACTAGCTAGAAATTCGTTTATAAATTCATTGAAATATGTGAGTGATTTTCCATTTTCGTCAATTTTCAATTACTAATAGGTATGGTTTTCTTAACAGGTAGCAAAAAAAGTTTATGAATTCATTGAAACATACGAGTGATTATTCTAATTTCGTCAATTTTTTAATTAAAATAATGTTTTGGTAATTAATGATTAGCAACCACATTTATGAATTCATTGAAACATACGGGTGATTGTTCAAATTTAACATTAATTTAATAACAAGCTAGAAATAAATTTATAAATTCATTGAAATATACGAGTGATAATTCTAATTTCGTTATTTTTTAATAAAAAATAATGTTTGTAATTAATAACAAGTAAATACGTTTATGAATTTATTTAAATTTATGAGCGTTTACACCAATTTCGTCAATTTTCAATTATTGATATTTCTTAATTACTTGTAAACATTCAAAAATTCATTGAAATATAAGTGTGGTTATTCCAATTTCGTAAATTTATCTAAATTTTTCGTAAATATTTTATTGTTTGTTTGTTTGTATTGAATAGTCTTCGAAACTACCGGACTGATTCAAAAAAATTTATACCATCAGAAGTCCACATTATCTCTGACAAACATAGAATACTTTTCATTCATTCCTACGGAGAAACGGGTAATACAACAACGGGAGTAGGGAAAAAATAACCCTTCCACGCTGAGATGATGGCGCCGCTATCGGTATGTCAACTAACCAACGGCTTGAATGATTGAGTTGAAATTTTGTATGTGTACAAGCATATTCAGAACGTTTTGCACCAAATGTGTTATTTTTCAAATGGATACATACACCAATTATAAAGAGTAAAGATTTGATTGTTAGTGTGTTGGTTACACTATTTATAACACAACGAGGGTTGAATCGATTTGGCTAAAAAATAATTGATTGCTGCAGGTAGCTTAAAACCAGGAGAAAGACATAGAATACTTTTTATCTCGTTCGACTGTGAGGAAACTAGGAAAAACAACATTTTATTTTGTCCCATTCAAACTGATTGGATGGATTAAAGTACACCAGAAGAGCTAATATTTACTTAACATCTAGATAGTAAATACTATCATAAATTCATCAAAATTTAAGAGAATTTATTGCAATTTCGTCAATTTTTAATTAATGTAATATTTACTTATAAATTACCTTACCTTGTGTCGGATTTGATTCCCGAGTCAGGCTAACAAAAATAAGTTTTTTTAAGTACTAATAAAAACAACGTTTTCCAGGATTAGGTAGATAAATGCTTGGTTAACGATAGGTTTGTCACATATCAAATTGTGGGATTAGACTAGAACATTTGACTAATCGTAGATGCGCCCTGTTTGTACCTCTGTTTTCCTCTTTAGGGATACAGACGTAAATATATTCAACTATACGTTTTTGAACTTATTGGAATTATTAAAATATGAAATATATGAGTGATTATTCTAACTTCGTCCATGTTTTTATTAACAACACTATTTACTTAACAGCTAGATAATAAATTTAGTATTCACGATGGGGATGCCCATAATCCTAAAACCTGTGACGTCGCACTTCTCTGGTCTGTTAAGGATGATGGACTGATGCTGATTATGTAAGGTTTATTAATATACTAGTACCATGGCTTTACCATAGAATTATTCACACGCAATTTTAATCGTCTTTGTAAATTTACAGTGTCGATCGATCGGTGTCGATGTCGATATCGATAATGAGCGAATTCTTACTACGAGTTACGACTTGCCCAGGGCCGAATTTAGAGATGGCAACCACATTTTTCTGGACTTAATCCGTGCCTGTTGAAATTTCGAATAAATCTGCAGCTAAAATCTAGTGTTAAATAATGAGATTGGCAACCCTGTAAAGACTTAGAAATATAATTGAGGCGGCTTTCAATTTGACTCACTCCTCGTGTGGCGTGTCTGTGATAATTCGCCCGAAAAATATAAAAAGCGGCAGCTGTCCGACATATTGGATTATGTGAGGTGCCCGCCGTAACATACCTTTCATTAAATGTTGTAAATGGTATCAAATTTTCACTCTGACAGAGAAATGTTTTATTTTCCCTTAAAGCTATATTTCATGACGTCCAACTGCTTTTACGGGATTAAATTTGTTCGGTTTTATTGTTTTTCTTGAAGTGTTGTGATAGTCAGGTTATTTGGTGGAAATTATTTATTTATTTAATTACACAATCACAACTATAGAGGTTCAAACTTGAAATTCCTCATTCATATAGTCCTATAACGAAAAAAAAGTTAAAGTGAAAACTTTGTGCATTTGTGAAAGCGTTGTGCACTTTTTGTGATGGCTAACAAAAATTAAACTTGCATCACGATCACGACTCGTGAAGAAACGTGACCTGATCAAAAATTCGTAAGATGGAGAGATAGTTAAACTTCTGTATGTTGTCGCCACACTACATAGTGAGATTTTCATTTCGCCGGTCGGTATATGCAGCATTCCAAAATATAAAAAATACACAAGGTAATATTCAAGTTTTCTCTTGTGCCTGCTCTTCTGGAATGTAACTTCGCGTTCACGAACGAAATCAAACTTCGCGTTGTAATTGCTAAATGCTATGAAGGCAAAGAAATGCCACTAAAATTGACTAATTTTACTCAGTGTGTACACTTACTATTAATATTATAAATACGAAAGTGTGCATATTTGTTCGTTTGTTTGTTGTTCCTTCACGCAAAAACTGCTGATCTGATTATTATGAAATTTGGCACACACATAAAGGGTAGCTCGGATTAACAAACAGGATTAGTAGTTTTTGTCCCGAAAAAATGTTCCCGTGTTACTATTAACCATGCGGGCAACGCCGCGGACAACAGCTAGTAATTTAATAATTATGAAATGTTGCGTCTGTGTTTTTCTATGACAGTCGAATGACAGTATGAAAGATTTGAAGAAAGAAATGTACCGTTGTTGCAAGAATATCACCAAACACTTAGTGAAAGAGAAGCGTAAAAGGGAAAGTATGAAACTAGAAGAGAGGTTGGCTAACAACTTTGAGATGAACACCAAACTCTTTTGGAGGGAGGTGAAGAAGTCTCAGAGTTGTTCGTCTGCCTCCAGAATGAATAGAATTAAGTCTAGGAGTGGTAATATTCTTACAAGCACGCATGACGTGTTAAAACGGAGGAGTGAATTTTATGGAGATATGTATGAATGTGCCCAAGATGCTGCCGCTGGGTCCGAGTATTCATATGACTAGGAAATAGCGGAGGGATCTGACGGCATTATGATGTAAGAAGTTGAATGGGCGATAAGAAGTATGAAATATGGTAAGGCTGCGGGAGTAGATAGGGTTACAGCTGAGATGATCAAACTTGGTGGTCCTGCCGTCCGGGACTCTTTCTGGGTTCTTTGTAACAAATGTTGGAAGACCGGCAGAGTACCCGAAGACTGGCGACGTGCGGTCATCGTGCCCTTGTATAAAGGCAAGGGTTAACGCATGGACTGTACAAGTTACAGGGCCATTAGTTTGATCAGTTTAGCATCAAAAGTGTATGGAAAAATAGTTGAAAGGAGGACGCAAGAGATGTCCGATGGAATATATTGGGAGGCTCAAGGCGGTTTCAGGTCTGGAAGAGGATGTACGGATCAAGTGTTTTCGCTCCGCAACATTGTAGAGAAGCATCTGGCTGTTGGTCAGAAGGTTTTCTGCGGTTTTGTGGATCTCGAAAAAGCATTTGCTAGGGTTGTACGTAAGGAACTTTGGGACATTTTGCCAGATTATGGGATAGTCGGGTCCCTGCTGCGTGCGGTGCAGTCAATGTATTTAGACTGTAAAGCATGCGTGCGGGTGGATGGCAACACATCGCCTTGGTTTGATGTTAATATTGGCGTCAAGCAGGGTTGTGTGTTGTCAGCACGCTTGTTTATCTTATATTTGGACAAATGTCTTCAAAGGTTAAGATCATTGAATGTGGGAATGCGTATGAATGGCCAAGTGGTGAACTGCCTGCTTTATGCAGATGATGCTGTACTTTTGGGCTCTACACCATCTGAGCTGCAAACACTGGTCACAGTTATGGAAAGAGATTGTAAAGAAAGGGGCTTACATTTGAATGCGATAAAAACCAAAATAATTGTGTTTGAAAGAGACGTAGCCAGAATGGATGTAAGAGTTTTGGCTTTTTTTGACTTTGACTCGCTTTGCATAATTCTGTGCTTATTCCAACGTTATTGTATGGAAGCGAGAGTTGGGTATGTCAAAAAGAGCATGAAAGTAGGATAAATGCGGTCGAAATGAGAGCACTACGGAAAATCTGTGTTAAATGTGGTGTTAAAATGGCGGTGTTAAAATGCGAAAGGGCATGCTCCGCTGGTTCGGTCATGTGGAAAGAATGACAGATGAAAGATTGACAAAGCAGATATACAATGCGAATGTGGATGGAAGTAGGTACCCGGGGAGACCAAGGCTGACATTTCACGATCAGATCAACCGGATATTATCCGAGGGTGGTGTCAAGAGTCTCCGAAACCGGCGTGTTTGTATGAAAAGGGTTATGAATGTGAAGGAAGCAAGACAGGTTTGTCAGGATCGTGAGGTCTGGCAGTCGATACTCTCTGCCAACCCCGTAAGGGACTTGGCGTGAAGATATCTATGTATGTATATGTATGTGTTTTTCTCGAACGAAAACTAAAACCCTCAAAAAAAGAAGAATGCCTCCATGTTCTCATTTTAATCAGTATTTTTTTATGTTAGACCACACATAGCTTTAGATAGCCCGGATTGGTACTACCACCTCACTTATTCCTGCCACCAGCGACAAGCGGTGACGTGTTCCGATTCAGAGGGTAAGTAGCCGGTAAACTAACTTGCTTTTGCTCGAGACTTTGCCAAACTAAAGTTGGGACGTCGGCGTAAGTTTCTAACCATCAGAATATCCGTCTGCTTGTTTGCGTTCCAATAACATAAAAAACTAAGTTAATCGCGTCATATTTAACCCCAACCCTATCTTTGATCTCTAAAGCGTTTCCCAAACCGTTACCATTCCACTGATTTCCGAGTCACATTTAGTGGCCATAAAATGTATCCACGTAGTTGAGAGAGACAGGCAAGCCACTAAATTGTGACTGCTGCGTGCTCTGACGACGGAATTGGGCAATTTTTATTTGAATATAAATAAAACACGCCCGGTTGCGTCGAGCAATTTTCCTAAAACCGGGAGTCAACGTTACCCGGCTCACGGAACGTTTATAACCTATTATATCCGGATAGGAACATTGCTTCTGATATAAAGGTACATAATATATTTTGCACGGCTTTTTCAGTAATAAACTTAAGATTGTACTTGTTTTATGGCGATTTTGACTCGAAATCGGAGTGTTTTATGGCTTTTCGACAATTCCCGTAGATTATGTGATTGAAGGTATTCAATCCCATAATCGACAGAAATTTCGACGAATTCTTTAGATTGTTTGATTACAAAGAGGATATACATCGATTGTCATCTATATATGTATATATATATAAATTGCTGTTCGTTAGTCTAAAACTCGAGAACCGATAATTTTGGTTTGGGATTTGTCTAAGTCCAGGGAATGTTTAAAGGATAACAAAAAGGGAAAATCTGCGAAGAAACTAGGAAAAACAACATTTAAACTTTTTTCCATACAAACGAAGTTCGCCGGGACAGCTAGTTATAATTTAAAAAATTCATGGCACTATTAATCAGGATGATGTCTTGATCGATCTGTAGAGTTACCTACTCTTAAAACTCGATTTCAAGCATCAACGTTGAGTTTGAAGTAGCTAGCATGTTCGTCAACTGCCGAGGGGCTACTGGCTATTGGCAACCCGCAATGTACTCCCTGGGGGATCATTGGCCTAGAATACCTTAACTGTGGGGCAATACCTGCTAGCTGTACATACCTGAACTCTTGCCTCAGTGAGGTTTATTTTAAGCGCGAGGTCCTCTCTTGTAAAAACGTCAGGATAGTGGGTTTGTGCAAACGCTGTCTCCAACTCCTCCAGCTGAAAGTTTGAACCTTTATTAATTTAATAGTAAATGAGTAATCCCTGGACAAATTACACAAATTGAATCTAACCCCAAAATAGCAAATTAGCATGTGGTATAAGTGTTAGTCAATGATATTAATACAAATAAATACTTAAATATATACCAGAATAAATTTAATAAATACCCAGAGCAAAAATTCAGACGTCTAAATGTTTATCTAACAAATATCTAACAATCAACTCTGTCCGGCGACGGATTAAACTTATTTGAGTTTATATCCCCGGAAGGGGCAACAAAAAAGTGTGTATTCCAATTTAATAAAAATAACTTTGCCTGGAAATAGACATATGAACCTTCTCCTGACTATGACAAACACAAGGAACCAATGTAAAACATTCCAAATAAAGAAAGGATGGTGTTGTTTTATGAAACCACGGTAAGAGTGAAACTTGATCTATAACTATAAACTATAGACGCCGCCATATTGGCCTCGGCTGCTCTGACGTCACCGGCACACGACATACGACACACAGACCAAAAACTTTGAGATGATGTAATAAAAGTTTCACTTTAAAAAATAATTAAAAAACAGTTTCCTCAAATCCCCTTAAACACACACAAAAAAATCGTCATAATCGTTGCAGTCGTTTAGGAGCAATTTTGTGACATACATACGCACACAATAAGTATATATATATATATATATAAATAACGATAAGATGTCCTTTGGGGTTGATTTCTAAAAAAAATACCTATGTTTGAACTTGGATCTAAAAATGCTTATTTTCAAATCAAAATCGGTTTACCAGTTTAGCCGAGAAAGATTAACATTCAAATTGTAACTATTGTATCCTGACAAAGTCGCGGGCAAACACCTAGTTTCAGATGTCTAATATTTTTAATATAATTTAATTTAATACCTGTTGCAAAGTAAATGTAGTCCTGTTTCTTCTCTGTTTTCTTCGAACAAACGTATCATCGTGTATAGCTGGGTGATAAGAATAGCTTGTATCTGTGAAATAAAAAAAAATCTTTAAAAAAGACTCCCAAAACATACAAATTCATTTTTGAATGAAAATTTTTTTGGTGGCTTTGTACAGATTATAGATAGGTTATTGATAGGTGGTAGAGTTTCGCAGCGACTCGCCGGGATTGGTACCACCGTCCACCGCCTTATCTAGTCCTGCCCTCATAACGTCAGTACTTGCCGTTGACGTGTTTCGGTTTGGAGGATAATGTAGGTAGCTGGTAAACTTAAGTTTGCTCGACGTCTAACATCCCGGTCTCAAGTTGGCAACGCCCATTACCACCTGCGGTGACTCTAGGCGGCTTGAATTTCTTATCATTAGGAAATTCGTCTGCTTGTTTGCCTTTCAATATAAAAAAACATTGTCCTATAACTGGGACAGTGTCCAATGTTGACTGTGGTGTCTAGGCCGCGACTTTTATAAAGAAATAGTTTGTTTATGGTAAATACGTATAAATAATTACGAATTCTTAGTACATACTGTATGTACTTCATAAAAATTCCGGCCCATCTCGGTCATTCAAATAATTGTCTTAAAAAACATTTATGAGAATAAAAATAGCCATAAAATAACAATGATCCCGGAAACTTTGGCCCATTACGCCAGAGTGCTAAATCCTGGCCCTAACAGACATTATGGGTATTCGAACGATATCCGCACGTCTATGGGAATTGATGAGGTGGAGACACCATTATGTAGGGTGCATATAAATTACATTTTCCATGCTTTAATCGCTTGAGTAGTTTTATTTAGGTTGTGAGGAATCGAAAAGATATTCAACTTGATTTAGGGATATATCTTGCGATATAATGTTATATGACTTATAAACATTTTTCCAGTTCTCTAACGGCCAATATTAATAATCTATCCAAGATAAGAGATAGGACAGCTTTAGATTAGTAACCAGGCAACCATTGTTATTTTTCAATAAATACCAAACATATCTTAGCAATAAATCCTTATTAGGCCTGTCTCTATCCGAAGATATGTTATTAATATTGGCCGTAAGTTTAAGTGTTAAACTCAGAAGTATTGTAATATTATATAGTCCTGTTGAAGTTGTAAAAACAGCGAGATTAGCAACTTATTAGCTATGTCAAAAAATATGTTTATGTAGGCATAACTCTCGTCTCTCCAAAAGTCTAACTCGAAATAGCTGATATTGGAAGCTGGACCAATATTTTACAAATGGTAAAAACTCGACTAGAAGTGTCCAATGATAGTGCTTCATCAACAAACAGCCAAAAAATCAACAGGGTGCAATCAACCACTTATCAACTTCGGGAGTGCTGGCAGAAGTGAAAACTTGAATATTAACGTTGCGCGTTTATTATATTTTGTAGAACGATTTTGCACGAATCGCTTTATTTTTTAGTATAAAAGTATCATTGTTAGAAAACAAAAAAACACATGTCGCGCATTGCGTGAAGTGCAAGCACCTCGTGAGATTATCAAGCTGTCTCACAGACTCGGCTTGCGGCCTCGATTGAAGGCAAAACGAATATGCGGGCCGGCAAAACGAAAACCACAGTACGATATGCAGCGACAACATACAGTTGTTTTTCTCTTCATTTGTCTTACAAACTTTCCATCAGGTTATGTGTCAAAAAGTGCGCAATGCCCATAAAGAAGGTTTCACTCCAAAACATTTTTGATTTAGAGGTAGGTAGTTTAGGTAAACCAGAGTCTTGAAATGTCTTTCACGTGTATTCACTGTATCAGTTTTATATTATTTAATAAAATAAAGATAAAGGACGAAAATTAAGAAAGAAAGAAAACAAATTAAGAAATAAAGAAAGCAAAAAATTAGTAATATTTTAATCACGAACTTGTACAAAAAATGTGAAGACAGTAATGTTATTGACTTACAGAAAACTATAATTAAAACAAACTTTTATTGCAATAATTCAGAAAAAAGAATATTGAATAATTACTGTCCTCGGGTCGGGCAATCAAAGCAAAACGTTTTTTCTTAATTTTCTAAAAAAAATATTGTCCGGGGATTGGCTATGTGATATTTTATTGAATTACTTTATTTTATTACTTTTATTGAGTTACTTTGCGGAAATCCATTATAAAAGATGTAAAATAAGCCTTTATTTTGCTAATTCCGCGTAAGAATTAGCAAAATAAAGGATTGGTTATGTAGCTGGTTAGCGATAGCCTTGTCACCTGTCACATAGTGCGACTTTTTTTTGGGGATATGGGCGTGAAGATACTTTTTATGACAGTCGTGTATAAGTGAATGGTAATTCTAATTGAATATCAATACTTCTATTAATAATGTATATTTATTTCCAAATAGTTTTTTTACAAACTTTTTATAAGGGTGTAATTTTTCAAGTTAATCTTGAAGATTTGATCAACTTTTCGGTCGCCGATTGAGCTAAAACTTTGCATAAATATATGCATGAACAGTGCAAATTATTACGACATGGATCCAATACGATGGAATCGAAAGGTGGCAACTGGCAACAGGAACTCCTAAACTTATTAACATTATCCTATCGTAATTGGGCTTATTTAATACGTCTTAAATAGTACTTCTTAATTCTACAACTGAGTTTACCCCCTACAAATAAAAATTAATTTAAAATGTTTTTGTTAAAAAATATTTAATTTTTAGAATACATCGGTCGAGAGACAAAATGTATTTGTTTGTCCTTATCCAAGCGAAAATGGCCGCCAGACTGAATTCAACACTTTACTTCGTCTTGAGCATCCTCCCAAGTCAAATTTAGGCGAGTAAGTTCTCTTGCCAAGTATCCCAGCTTAGATATTCCATATAAGCGAAAGAAAACATATTATTAAAACCAAAAATCACAGTCACCCCAATCGCCCAGTGTGATCAATGCTAAACGTTAGGGTGGCCCCCCGTCTGCTACAGTCCTAATATTCCTGATAATATCATTCCGACATTACAAGACGAAAATTACCCTGCCATCAAGGATTATAGCCGCCTGTAGCTCTAATTGTTTTTATAACATTAGCTAACGCAATTTTGCTTACTCTGGAACGCCGTGCTTCAATAATAGGAACATTAAGTATCTTAGCAAAATAACAGTATTTTTATGCTGATGTGATGAAAAATTACTTTATTTTTCAATGATTGTAAAAAATTGAAAAAAACTTCACCTTTTTTCCACAATTTTAGTTTGACAATAACTTTACAAAAAAATGGCTGTTGATTGTTTATATAAATAGTCATAATATATTTGTTTTATTTAATGTGCACAGATTTTAAAACTCTATTATTTATATTTCGAAGATAAAAAATACTTGCTAGTAGGCAGGCATTTCAATTGCATGGAACATAAAATTTCAAAGTTAAACAATTTTGTAGTCCTTTACAGGGTATGCAGAAAGTATCGAGTGTCAAATGTTACGATTCTTTTGTAGATCTTTCTAGCTTCCCATACATTAACTGCTATTTTCATACAAACACGCCGGTTTCGGAGACTCTTTATTTTTTTTTAATGGCTAATTTCTTGCTAACCGCGAGGTTTTTACAACTTCACCGAGGCGTTTCGGAGACTCTTGACACCACCCTTGAATAAAACTCGATCAATTTTGTCGTGGAATGTTAACCTATAGTACGTAATATGTGGGAGAAGGCAGATTGGTTATAGTCCTGGTTGCAGAGGAGTTTGTTTTGCCGTTTCTTCTGTCTAGCTAGGTTTGGAAACGGTTTACGGTAGATAGGGTTAAATTGATTTACATTCTAAAAATTGTTTGTATTAATAAATAATCATGTAATGAATACAAAAAGCAGTGTGTAAATAGTAAGTAAATCATTAAATTCACTAATACCTATTAAAATATTTGCACACCACAATTCGTTAAAATATGTTGGAAAGCTTAAATAATTTTAAAAACTCTATGTAACATTCATATTCCGCAAATAAATCTTTTTTTCTTTTTTTCTAAATTTAAAAAAAATATTATCTGTTTTGTCAATCTTTCATCTATTCTGTCCATTTGACCGAACCAATGGAGCATGCCCTTTCTTTCTTATTTTTACACCAACAATTTCTTTCAATTTCTCTTGAATCACACTGTTACGGGTGCAACTAGCGAGCGTAACACCACAGTCCTCACTCTCACTATTAACTAACATATTAATACACAAAGGATATCATAAGTTGGGAATACAAACTCTTTATTCAAATATACAAATTAAAAATGTAAACAACTCGTTCTTAACCATTTTGTTTCCAAACCACAGATTATAAGAGATTATAAATATTTACATTAATTGAATATAAATAATTGAGCATTCATCAGCTAGGTTGTAGAAAAATCCCTCGGCGGCGGAAATTAAAAAGTGTTGAACATCCGGAGGAAGCGGCCGCGCTGGGCTTAAGTGCAATGGGGAAAGTTGGACGCTCGGACGTGCAATACTTTTGTACCCTTCTAACTTTGAAATTTTATTTTCAATTTAAATTTCAAATTTGATTTTATAATCTTTATTAAGAGTTTTTTTTCTGCACCTTTAATAAATATTATAACATACCTGAAAGAATGCTTCGGAATAACTAGTACACAATCATGGTCCACAATATTAGAATGTTAGATATTATAAAAAATATATTTATCTATATATATGTAAATCAATTGCTGTTCGTTAGCCTCGCTAAAACTCGAGAGCGGCTGAACCGATTTGGCTAACTTTGATTTTGAATTATTTGTTAAGTCCAGATAAGGTTTAAAATATAAGAAAAAGGGAAAAAATGCAAGAAAACTAGAAAAACAACATTTTATTTTTTCTCATACAAAACTGAACGGGTGGAACGAAGTTAAGCCGGGACAACTAGTAAATAATAAAAAAAATATTTACGCAAGTTTAATATATTTAAAAAAAAATCGCCTCTGTGGTCTAGCCGTTCAGTTGTTGGACTTGACTGCTTGAGGTCCCAGGTTCGAATCCCGGGTCGGGCAACAAAAAGAAAATTGGATTTTTCCAATTTTCTTATTTAAAAAAATGTTGCTCGGGATAGGATATGTACCCGGTTGGCGATAGGCTTGCTACCTATCACATTGTGGGACTTAGTATCTTCGGTTAGTCGTGAGTACCCTGGTTGTGCCTCTGCCTATCTCTTCGGGGATATGGGCGTGAAGATACTTCAAAATTTTATTTTTTACTTTAGTTTCGAATTTGATTTTATAATCTTTAAAAAGCGCTGTTTTTTCTTCTCTTTTATGAAATGACATACCTGAAAGAATGCTTCTATTTATCAAACTAGTAACACCCATGATTGGCCAATGGTATTAGGACTGTTATTAGAGAAAAACGGATTATCTTTTTTGTCTATCAATAAATTATATAAATGCTGCTAAATGCCGCTGGGGGCGAAAGGTAATCGAGTGGCTGCCCCGCACCGGCGGACGTAGTGTTGGACGACCTCCCACCCGGTGGACTGATGACCTGGTCCAAGTCGCGGGGAGTCGCTGGATACAAGCGGCTGGTGATCGCAACTTGTGGCGCTCTTTGGGGGAGGCCTTTGTCCAGCAGTGGACGTCCTTTGGCTGATGATGGTGATGATGATATTCTAGTAAACAAACTATTATAAATCCGTCCCTTGTCCCCGTGGTTTGTACGGTTTTTTTTAAACAAAAGCCTTATTTAATAAACGATACTAATATGTAGAAATATTGAAAATACCAGAAAAAATGTAATAACCACCCAGACCCAGAAATGCAGATATCTACATCATACAAATCAAATTCATCATACAAATTTGACCGTCGGAAATCGAACCCGAGCCTCAAAGTTATAACCAAATTGTACACATAACTTTAACGAGATAAGACAACGAAATTAGGAGGTAAAAATCAGATTCTTTATACCAACGAGTTCACGTGTCCATGGGGTGGTAATGTACTAATGAATAGAGAAGGCAGGCTCGGGTGGTGGGGGTGGTACGAGGTGGGGGCTGTGGGCGTTGCTCCCCCGGGATTGGTCGCCGCCGGTGGCATCTATTATTCATAAAATAGTTTTTGAGTCGCGCCGCCGGTCGTTTTAACTACATTACACCCAAAATAACCTAATAAGGATCATGTCACTTTAGATTAATCCCAAAGCAGGTCGTTTTTTACTAAACCGTGCCATGATCAAAGACCAAATTTATTTTATTAGCAGTGGAAATGTACTCTAAATGTATTAATTTTTAAAATCTATTAACGAATTGCTGCGGAGGTTTCGATAAAAAAGCGGTTTAAGTGATTGTTTAAAATTTATAAAACAATTTGCGGGAGCGCTTTAAGCGTTGCTATTAATAGCGGGATCCGCGGGCTGATTGGTCAGTTTATTATTTTTGGAAATTTGGTTAATAAACACCAATGAGATTGAGTTAATTAAAAGCTTTTTTACCGATTTCAAAAACGAAGATGTTCTCGTGGATGGATGCCCTTGTTGTGCCTCTGCCTTCGGTGATATGAGCGCGAAGATACTTTAATCATTTTTACTAGATTAGGTAACCAATTTTGATGATTATTTAATTTGGAAGTTACTCCTTCTCAATTAAAGTCTGTGTTGAGGTTTTGTGTTATACTTAATTAGCAATTATTTTATTTCTACTTTATTGTTGTTCTCATTTACATACATATCTTAACGACAAGTCCCTTGCGTTGCAGGCAGAGTGTATCGGGTTCTTGAGTAGTGAGTCATTTAATTAAAATAATCACCGAGAAAAGAATAAGGTATATTCCTAACATTCTTTAAGAAAGACGAAAATTCAAGTCGGTTTTTGCAGTTACAGAATTTTATTGCGGTCATGTAATCTTATTAAATACCTATGTATTTCCATTAATTTAAATTAATTAATTAATTAATTAATTAATTAAATTAATTAATAAATTAAATTTTTAAGTGTTTAAAGTGGTCTAGCGGTTCGGGTGTTGGACTTGACTGCATGAGGTCCTGGCTTCGAATCCCGGGTCGGCTAACATAAAGAAAATTGGATTTTCAAATTTCCTAATTTAAAAAAAATGTTGGTCGGGATTGGAAATGTGCCCGGTTGGCGATAGGCTTGCCAAAAATCCAGTTTTCTTTTTGTTTGCCGACCCAGGATTCGAACCCGGGTCGGCCAACAAAAAGAAAACTGGATTTTTCCGATTTTTTTATTTAAAAAAAATGTTTTTCGGGATTGGAAATGTGCCCGGTTAGCCATAGGCTTGCCACCTATCACATTGTGGGACTTAGTGTCTTCGGCTAGTCGTGGGTGCCTTGGTTGTACCTCTGCCTACCTCTTCGGGGATATGGGCGTGAAGATGCTTATTAATCCATGCTTAAACTCGAATCTTTAGCTATACGCACATCAAATTTCATTAAAACTGGTACAGCGGTGAAGCTGTAAAAGTACTATAACTAACAGACTTTCGCATTTATAATACCTACTAGGTGTTTCCCCGCGACTTTGTAAGCTTAGAATAGATTTTCATAGAAACTTTCATCCCCCATAGTGATTAGGGACTAAGAAGCAGATTTTTTAAAACAAAGTGCCTGAGTTTGAGCTTAGGTCTTTATATATAATCTTAAAAAAATCAGCATCATAGGTTCAACGGTTAAGCTGTAAAATACCAACAGACAGGCAGACTTTCGCATTTATAATATTAGTATCCGGATGCTATTGAATAGAGCCCTGTAGGTACGTACCTAGTTTTAGTAATCCTTTTTATTATTCGAATAAAAGATAATGTTTTGTTTGTAAAAAGATGATATTTATGAATGTATGGATATTGATTTTAGGGTTTCAAAATGAATATTATGTTTAATAAACAATATAGTATAATATGGTTGCAAGATATTCAGCCCGAGCCGTCAATTAGCTCACTTATAGGTCGGCAAACTTCTCTAACAGAGTTTAGTAAGCAACTGCTCCCGGACTAAAAGCGTTATCCTCACTCGAGCTTCCGTTTTCATTCATTATACGTTATACGATTTCTACTTGATTTGGGATTTAAATTATAAGTATAATTGTATTAGTCAAACAGACGGGCCGCGTGGTTCAATATATAGGTATACATATATGGTAAGTAATAAATGTGTACCAACTTATATTATTAATTTTAGTCTTTTATTGCAGTAATCGCCTCTGTGGTCTAACGGTTCAGGTGTTGCAATTGACTGCATGAGGTCCCGGGTTCGAATTCCGGGTCGGGCAACAAACTTGTCTTCCTGCAAGCGAGCTAAGGCCTTACGGGTCATCATGTTTTTGTTTTAAAGTTAGTTTCTAACGTATGAAATATAAGTAAATATACGAAATTGCCTATTGACACTATAACGTTCAAGAGTTTCTGTGAGTAATAGTTAAGCAAGATTGTGTAGGAGATACGAAAAATCTACTTCAAAATAAGATTGTTATGTATACCGAATAAATATTGTAAAATACTCACAGTTTTCAAAGATTACAAAGAGAAAGTTATCTTGGCACAATTTCCCTCCTTTTTTGTTGACAGATTCTAGGTGACTTTTATATGTAATTTTTCACAAATATACTCAAAATAACACTGTAGGTATCTATATGTTGTTTTACTAATAATATTATAAATTACCAATAAACAGCGAAAAATAAAGCTAAAATCTTATGAAATTAAATTAAAAACTATTTATAAGTTTTTGGGGGACAACTTTTTTGCGAACTGTCAGTCGGGGTTGCCACAGCACAAAAAATTGTGGGACTTAGTATATTGAACTAGTCGTGGGTGCCCTGGTTGTGCCTCTGCCTACCTCTTTCGGTATATGGGCGTGAAGATGCTTTATTGCAGTAAATAAATGGACAAAGGCGAACTTAACGCCAAAAAGCATTTTAGTTTACCCTGGGTAATGGTGACAAAAACACATATATATTACTTGTAATGAACAAATACATTTATGTTCGCTGATCGCATTTGCGACAGTGAGATCAGAGAAAGATTTTTTTCATATGATAAGATAGAAGAAGTACACGGCTCTCCAATGGTAAGAGATAACCGTGGCCTACAGACACCATAGATGCTGCAGATGCGTCGCTGTATTGTCGTAAGGTGTTAGGCAAATTGCGCAGGTTTATCGACTACCCTACCATCCAAACCGGAACATTACACTGCCATTATGGTGGCATGGTGGTGGTGGTTGGTATAGGTAAGGCGGTAGAACTTTGTCAGCATGAGTTGCAGCACGGCACACTGCCATCAATAGTCTTGTTGGTAATGATGAGGAGTTTGTTTCGCCGTTTCTTCTCCTGTCTGGCTAGGTTTGGAAACGGTGGTAGTGTATGGTAGATAGGGTAAAACTTAAACTTAAATTAATAAGTGCTAACCTAGTAGTAAATATATTTAAACGAATTTATATGTTAAAATATATAAATAACAAAAATAAAAATACAATATATTTAATTATGTTAGATATTTGCACACCACAATGCGGTAGAATATGTTGGTATGAATAAGTATTCTGTAAAAACTTTTAAACACACATATTCCGCAAATAAATAAATTTCATTTCATTACAATTACCTTACTTACCTCTTACAACACGTAACTACTTATCTACTGCCTTACCATAAAAAAGTGTAGACGACAGCTTAGTTAAACATTGTTTAAAATTAACAACCAACTAATAACAGGTTACACGAGGACATAACACATTGTAACGAAGGACTACGCCTTCTTACCAGCTACCTGGCCGATGTTTTATCATATAAAGGGGGAGGCACAGACCAACACGGGTAAAAATTGAAAGGAAGGTGTAAAAATTAGAGCCCTACTCGATGGTTCGTTCATGTGGAAAAATGAGAAATTTTTGACAAAATAGTCATAAAATTCGAATCTGGAAAGATGTATTCAGGTACACGAGTAAACCTAGGTTGATATTTCACGATCAAATCGCTTGGGTTTTATCTGAGAGTGGTGTCAAGCGTCGCCAAAATCGACGTGTCTGTATGAAAAGAGCAATGAATGTGGAAGAAGCTAGGCAAGTCTGCAGGATTATGATACTTAGGCAATCGACACTCTCTGCCAACATCTACTTAGTGTAAAGATATGTATGTTAAAAAAAGACGATATTATACTCAGTGTCTGTAACAATATTAGGAATCAGCTTTAATTCGCAGCTTCGCTAACATTTAAGGCATTAAATAAAACTACGTTAAAAAAACCGATGAGCCAATTTAATACTTAGGTACTTATAATATAATTATTAATTTAAGACTTGGTACCGACTTCAGACCTATTAGTAAATAGCACATATAAATAATAACTAGTATATAATTATTAATTAATATAAAATTTTTATTATTTTTTAATGTTGAAGTGATTTTTTAACGTAGATATTTTTATTTAATACTTTTTAATTTATTGCTGATATGATTTAATTTAGTGATAAAAATAGACATCAGGATAGGTGAATGTAGGTAAATAAAAAAAATGGTTTTTATTTCCTCCTAAATTCCTCGCCCACTAGCCCGGTGATGTTGTAAAAGTCTTTAGACGTACACAACATTAGTCATTTCGAAAAAAAAAACCAGAAATTCAAATCTTTTGTTGCCATATCTTTCAAATTTGGCAAACACATAGAGGGATCAACACATAGGACAGCTTTCATCCCGAAAAATGTTCCTATGGGACCATTAACCACACGGGAAATGCCGCGGGCAACAGCTAGTTTAGTCATAAAAAGAAAATACTACTACAAAATCCAACTTACATGGATGTGAGGCTGTGAACGGATATTCTAAAGTTGGTAGCCGGTGCTGATGAGGCGGGAGGCTTGGCGGGCAATGGTAGCAGAAGAGACCGCGACCACCACCGCCGCCGCTCGCCAGCTGTCAAGGAGAATTACAACCATTAACCACACGAAATCACTTATATTCACAAGAGTTTTGGCGCCATCGAGAAAACAGATGGTCAAAGTTTTTTCATAATTATTGAATTTCGTGTTGATATTGAGTGAAATTAGCATATCAATCAATTTTGGTGGCATTTTGTTCAATTTTGTTCAGTGAAAGTGGACAAATGAAATAATCATGAAGAAATTAGCGTATCGTGTATTTCCTCGTTGCCGCAAAATCTCATTACATGAGCTTGTGTAAAGAGGCCACCGCTTTACCCTTATGACTAATGACTAATTATGATTGATTAAAAATGATATAATATGTGATGCAAATTTCTACTTGACTAAAGGCAAAATACTAACGTGAAGGCCAAAACCTAAAGAAAGAAAGTATATTCACAAGAACCACTTTTCTTTGAAGTGAAAACGCTGCAAACTTATTGTGGGTAAAAAATGTTAAACTCGCGTCAGGACACGTGACCTGTGGGGTTACTTTTCAATCTCGATTCATGCAAAATGGAATGGAATCGAGTATGTCATTTTAGATAATCTTGAACAGAATACTGGCGAATTATTAACATTAAGTTAGTAGTAAACAATAAATTATTTCATTAGATAAGTTGAATTAATTTGTAACTAAATATTAATAATCCGCTAGTACTGTGTTCAAAAGTAAAATGACATAGGTACATATACGATTCCAATTTTCAATTCGCGTGATATCGATATTCAAGAGTAACCCTACTGATAAAAAAACGGAGAGAAAGTAAAACCACTGTATGTTGTCACCGGATTTCATTCTGTGATATCAATTTCTCCGGCCAGTATATCTTCAAGCTAGCTCCGAGATTGCCTAAAGAGCGCAACGCGCAATATTGTTTTATTGTGTTGGAACCAAATCAAAAATAACGTGTTGCTGTACAGCACTCTATCACCAGTGGTCATATTGGTGATGAATGACCTCTTAAATCCGGGATCGCTTCTTACCAGGGAGGAAGGCAGAATTCTAAAGTCACTATTTTCGTAACGTAATCGAATAATATTTTATGATGAGATCACAGTATTAGTGAAAATAATAACCTAGGTTTGCTTTTTTTATGAAATTTGAGCAAACGAACACAAAGCATTGCAAGAAATACTAAGAAAGATGGCAAGAAATACATATTGCCTATCGACATCATAGATGTTGTTGGTGCATTTTTAACTAAGGAAAGGGTTTTAGGTCACGTGTGCTAGTTTACCCACTACCCTACCCTCCAGCGTGGAACACGACCGTAGTGAGTACTGACATTTAGGTGGTTCGAATATAGAAAATCGATACCGATACAGTTGAGCCGCTACATAGAACTCTAGCGACTCTACCTCACTATGACTGACTGCACTGGTTAAATATTCCTTATTATTGAAGTATTTGACAGGCAATAGCTCTCAATAATATAAATGCAATATTGTACTACGATTAAACAAACTTGATAGTTGCTCTAAATTATTAGCATAGAAACGACACCGCATTTAATAAAGGCACTAAGACCTTGGACGCGCGTGCGCATAGAATCTCAACACGGCTTTAGAGTCGGCCGCCTATCATTGCGATAATCGTAAAATAATTTTGCAATTGTGATCGGCACTGATCTCCAATCATAGGTCGTGGGCCGATGTTAATATGCGGTTGATCGAGTTGACAATTGTGTTTGGAATTATCAGTTGAACTATAGTTCGTTCGAAAATTAAAATTCTGAGATTTAATTGGCCGGAGGAATTATTTCGTTCGAAAATTAAAAATGACTGGTTTATGTCCGGTTCCTATATTCAAGAAACGACGGATAACGGATGACAAATGACGGACGGTAGTATTTTGTACGATTAGTAAGATTGCTAACAACGGTTGCTCGTTTTCGACAGACTTTTTTCGACGTTGATTATAGCAACCGGGCATTAATCTGTCCGAGGTTACCATATACTTGCTATTTTCTTACTGCGAAGTAAATAAATAAACTTTAATAAATAAATATTCCTGAATATAACAGGAATTGAATCTAACCAAAGAAGATTATATGTTTGTATAATATAAATATGTATATTTTTTTCTTTAATCGTCTCTGTGGTATAGCGGTCCGGCGTCGTACTTGCCTTCCTGAGGTCCTGGGTTCGATTCCCGGGCTGGGCAACAGAAAAATAAAGCTGTGTATTTTCAATTTTTTAAAAAGCATGACTTTGCTGGAGATTAGATATGTGCCCGATTGGCTATACACTTGCAACCTATCACTTTGTGGGACTTAGTGTCTTCAGCTAGTTCGTGGATGTCCTAGTTGTGCCTCTGTCTACTTCTTCGGGGATATGAGCGTAAGCGGATACTTTTTTTTCTTTATAACCAATATGATAAACAGACATACCCTGAGAAATAAGTTTTGCCCTCCTTAAAGAAATCATGTTTAAAATATATTGTTTTATGTATATTTTAATATTAAAAAATACTTCAGCATTTCATGATAAAAAAAGTATCTTCACAGTCACTAAGAGGTACAATAAGGGCACCCACTACTAGCCTAAGACACGATGTTCACAAAGTGATAACTGGCAAGCCCAAGTTGAGAAAACATATTTTTTTTATGTTGTCGAACACGAGGATCGAACCTGGGACACTGTGAAGTCAAGTTCAACGACGGACGGCTAGATCACAGAGGCGAAAAAATATCCCAAATATTGGCCTCTCACAATATTTATTTTCTATTTTTTTAATTTAAACTGAGAATACGTTTAGCAATTAGGAAATATGTGGTAATAAAATATCTTGTTCCTACAAATACCAAATAAAAAGATACTGCATATTCTGTTTTAAAAGGGAGGGTAGCCGGTTAACATAGCCAAGAGATTTTACACTCCAATTTAAAATTGGGCACTATACTACATACATACCTATAGAATAAGACTTGTATTTTTTGATCGGAAAACCTTAACAAGACCATGAAAAAGGCTCGAAACATGTAACCCTCGCTTCCTGAAGTAAAAATGAAATCCACGTGCCTTTAGGAGCCCTCTCTGCACTACGATGCACACAATGTAACAATTTGCTCATCGAAATTAATTGGTTTGTGTACGGAGAGTCCTTTATTGTTTATCACGCTGACATGTGGTATCTGTTAATTTAATAAATACAATACTACCGTTTTAGCGGTATGTCCCGCCCTTGAGCCTCGTTTACACTATGACACCATGTATGGAACTCTATGTAGAATCTATACTTGCTATCGTCGGCACTTGGTGGAATTCCATTGTATATACTCTTTTTTTGGAGATAACACTTGTACTTATTCACAGTATACTTTATTTAACACTTTCTGTTACTTTCTAGCCAACCGGTTTCACTGTATATACAGAGTGTCTGTGTGCAGGTGTTTTAAATTGTGATTTATTGATAAAACTATGACTAGTGACAATTCTTTTAATTACAAAAAAAAACTAGTTTTTTTTTCTTTCATTACTTTTTGGCAATAGCGTTAGCATTTGTCATTAAAAAGTTAAATTTTGTATCAAGTTACCCGACTTAATGAAGTCGGGTTTAAATTTTTCAATTTCAAATTCATATGTCTTCAAATAAATTCATATCTGGGTCTTGAGTAAAGCGGTGGCCTCATTACTCAAGCTCATTTAATGAGATTTGAAGGCAACAAGAAAATAAACGATACACTATTTTTTGTGAGAATTCATTTGTGCACTTTCACTGAACAAAATTGTACATAATGACATTAAAATTTTCTCATTTTACTAAATAGAAACACGAAGTTAACTATGTTTTCTCCCGATGGCCCCAAAAAACTCAAAGAACATGTAAAATATGTTTTTTTTTTTCAATTTCGAATATTTAAATCGTCCTTCTCCTTTTCACGAACGCCTATGCTTACTATCTCGGAAAGACCGTATTATTATAATCTATGTAGTATGTAGCGCGCGTATTTTTTGAAATGACGTCATTTTTTGTGGATCTGTTTTCACTATTATTTTTTTTTGACAGGCTAAGATAGTTGATGCAATGATTTGAATTATAATAATTTTAGTGTTTTCAAAGATCTGACTGAAATGGCTTACTGATTATAGAGGTGGTAAATAAAAACTTGTCGTTTTGGAGCTAACCCTCGTGTGGCAATAATACCAGGAAAATATTTAAAAGACGATGTAAAAGATTAACCTTTTTGTAAAACGTGATCTTTAGTAATAACTCCACGATGAAAACTTAGTCAATCAGACAAAAGTTTGTTGAAAATGTTACACTTACAATTTTGACTCGAAAAAGTGTTATTTATTTGGCAAACATTCTTGAAAAACCCAATGAATAATTTATATATTAAATACTTATAAATATGAGTAAAATAAACCAATAAAAACCTTTGAATATTCTATTCATCTTATGGACTTATGAAATGAAAAATATTTATTTGCTGTAAACGTGTGTCAAAAATTTGTTACATAATTATTTAAGCATTTCAACATATTCTACTATATTGTGGTGAGTAAATATATATTAGGAGTAAGCGTTGATTAAGTTAAAAACAGACTCAACGTCATAAAAATAAATCAAAGTTTTTATTATTTTACTGACACACTAGCGTAAGTTTATTTGCGAAAGAATAATGGCAATGAAACTCAATTGCACACATTACGACTAGCGCTGACCCACGTGCGGAATCGCGACGACTCGTTTATATAAATGACATTAATAGAGCAATGAATCGACTAAACGATGCGCGGGCGCATTCGATGCCGCTAGTGACGTCACTACACATTGGATGAATTCACGTTGAAACTGGACAAAGTGTTA
This sequence comes from Calephelis virginiensis, assembly GCA_002245475.1. NCBI lineage: Eukaryota > Metazoa > Arthropoda > Insecta > Lepidoptera > Riodinidae > Calephelis > Calephelis virginiensis. The sequence continues at coordinate 133,842 of NJDC01004604.1, forward strand.
TTTCACTTCAGAGATTCTTCTTTCAAAAACTTTTCGCTTAAACGCCTTATCCATAGCCATAAGTGGAAATGCTACCAGGCCTGGGCCACGGCAGCGAAGTCTTGCGACGAAAACACCAGCTTGATTAAAAAGGAGTATAATTATGCCTCTAGGTCTTTCAAAAGAGCTATTGCTAAGGCAAAGTCCGAGCACATTGGCAGAATTGGCGAGAAATTGGCCCGCTTACCTTCGGGAACAAGAGCGTTCTGGTCTCTCGCCAAGGCTGTCCAAGGAAATTTCGTGAAGCCATCTTTACCATCTTTACACCGGAGTGATGCCTCGCTGGCCCATGATGCGAAAGAGAAAGCCGAACTTCTAGGCTCCCTCTTTGCTTCCAACTCGACTTTAGATGACCATGAAAACATGCCGCCGACCATCCCGCGGTGTGAAGTGTCTATGCCATAAATAAAGTTTGTGCAGAGTTCAGTGCGTAGAACACTTATTTCATTGGACGTCAACAAGTCGAGTGGGCCCAATGGTATCCCTCCGATTGTTCTTAAAGTGTGTGCTCCTGAGCTCGCACCGGTTTTAACGCGACTCTTCCGGCTCTCCTATTCATCAGGCATTGTACCGAATTTATGGAAGACCGCTTTAGTACATCCGATCCCTAAAAAAGGTAACCGCTCGGATCCGTCCAATTACTGACCTATAGCTATAACTTCCTTGTTTTTCAAAGTTATGGAATCCATAACAAACTGCCAGCTCTTAAGGTACCTAGAGGAGCACCAGCTGTTAAATGATCGTCAGTATGGTTTCCGTCGTGGTCGTTCAGCTTGTGATCTTTTAGTTTACCACACCGATGGGCGCAAGCAGTCAAAAGAAAGGGAGAAGCATTGGCTGTCAGTTTGGACATAGCGAAAGCCTTCGATTGGGTGTGGCACGAGGCGCTTCTATCGAAGCTTCCTTCTTACGGTCTTCCTGAGAAATTATTTAAATGGATCACTAGTTTTTTGACGGGGCGTAGCATCAAGGTCGTTGTTGACGGTGCGTGCTCGGAGTCCAAACCTGTCAATGCTGGTTTTCCCCAAGGCTGTGTGATTTCTCCTACTTTGTTTCTTCTGCATATCAATGACATGTTGCAAATTAGTGACACTCATTGCTATGCAGACGACACTACTGGGGAAGCCTTATACTTTGGCCGACATAATATATCGCGGGAACATGTCATCGAGAGCCGGAACCAACTTGTGTCTAAAATTGACAATCTTTTGTCTAAAATTTCGTTTTGGAGCCAGCAGAATCTGGTGCAATTTAACCCTAACAAAACACAAGTTTGCGCGTTTTCCGCTAAGAAAACTCCCTTTGTCGCATCTCCTCGATTTGAGAGCGTTTCCCAGTCTGCCACAGCCTGAATTGGTATACTCGGCGTTGACATTTCGAGTAATGTTCAATTTCGTGGTCATCTGGAGGAGAAGGCTAAAATAGCCTCTAAAAAACTTGGTGTGCTCAGTAAAGCGAGACAGTATTTCAAGCCGGCCCATCGCATACAACTGTATAAAGCGCAAATTCGGCCTCATATGGAGTACTGTTCTCAACTCTGGGCAGGGGCTCTACAGTGACAGCTCCTTCCGTTTGACCGCATTCAACTTAGAGCAATTCGAATTGTCAATGACCGGGCAATTACCAATCGGCTTGATTCCTTAGCGTTGCGTAGAGATGTTGGGTCACTCAGTGTTCTCTACCGCATCTATCATGGGGAATGCTCTGAGGTGTTGTTTGGTTTAATTTTAGCCGCTGATTTCCACCTTCGGACATCGCGTCAGAGCTTAAGGTATCATGCACATCATCTCGATGCGTGGCGGCCTACAACTGAGCAATTCCGAAGACATTTTTACATCGTATAACACCTCTGTGGAATCAGTTACCAAGGGCGACATTCCCAAACGATTATGACTTAGGAACCTTCAAGAAAAGAGCGTACTCATTCCTTAAAGGTCGGCAACGCATCTGTGATACTCCTGGTGTTGCGGATGTCCGTGGGCGGAGGTGATCACTTTCCATCAGGTGACCCACTTGCTCGTTTGCCTCTTCTATAAAAAAAATGGTAAAGACGGCAAGTTCATTCAATATAGGTACTAACCTAATGTCCCAGGCTTATTCAACTATTTCTTTTTTGCTATCCTTAGGCGGCTTGTGTGTAGGTATGTTATCGATTGAATCTTATCCTGCGAATGATTCTAATGGAAATTTAAATTTTAGATATTTTCTTGCAAACTGGACTTTCACAAACTTATTTCCGTTTGGATACCGTAAATTCTAAGTACAAGTATGTACCTACTTCCATTCACTGCAAATTATTTTTATTTGTTTTTAAATAGCTTTCGAAACAGGAGTAGTTCTCAAAATTACTGTAGTTTTTATGTATGACATTTTCATGTATTCAACTTAACACTTTTTTACTGAAAGAACAAACTCTGATCGTTCTTATTTTACTTAAGGGCACGTAACAACACATTTGAAATTTTATCTAGCATAAAAAGGGCTTCTGGGTTCTACTTATTAACTGGCTATAATCGTGACTTCAATCGCTTGGAATTTAATTTTTCTATAAAAAAAGTAGCGTTACTACTAATTACAATATCTACCTGACAGTATAAGTCCTGTAAACATCGGTCCAGTCGTTTTAGAGATTAGTGGAAACAAACAAACAGAAATTGTAAAAATAGCTTATGTTTTAGTATATGTTTCGTATATACAACACGTCATGTGCATGTAAAAGGGTATTTCAATATTACAAATAGATCCTCCAATTTTATTGATTTGTATTGATTTATATCAATATTATACAAATATCTTGTCTAATATATCTTATAATAAAGTTATCTTGTGATCTAAGCATTTTTGTTAGTTCAGGCGACATAAAATCATAAATGAATCCGAAATGAAAATTTTCTGCTCTTTAAATTTTTCCAAATGATATCAGAAATGCTACAGTGTGTCAGACTGTATTGGTTCGTCCTGTCTACGCGCGTGGGGCCCGATACAGTTAATCCTATTTATATTATCGTGTCATTACTGCATTACAACACCCACTGCAACCGCATCCGCACTGCAACAACCTTGACAAGGAAAATTGCATTTGCTCTAACTAATCTAACTTAACATCTGCTGTTTCCCTTGTAACATCTACGATGGGTTATTATACGTCTAAGATGGTTTATTTTAGTTGTATTCATAGCATCATGTTGTGTGGAATTCTTCTCTGGGGGAAATTTGCTAAAGTAAATACAATATAAATTTTAAAGAAAGAAAAAATTTCGCCCCAGACAGGATTTGAACCTGTAACCTTTCGTCTCAAGCCGACGAATGCTCTAAACATTTAAGCGACTGAGGAACTTTCGTCCTTTAAAATTTATAGAACTTTTCAGTGTTGTAGGTATACATATTTTAAAATAAGGAAAAAAAGACAAGCCCAGATTCTTGTCAGATCTTCTACGTGTGTGGCCTCGTTCGGATCCGGTGGTAGATTTAGCATTATGTATAGACGCGTCACAAGTGCCTCTTGTAAGGTTAGTGTGAAACAAAAATATTTTTGACTTTATTACGGAGTTTGTCTGAGTATTTACTAATTGTTTATTGCCTTCTGAAGTCATAAGGTCCTATTATCTGTCCTCTGTCCTGACCTACATAAGTCCTTTCCCAAATAGGATTTTGGAATACCTACCCAAAAATTAAAATAACGGGACATTATGAATTACTTGCTTAAAATTGAAATTTGTGCTATTAAACCCAAAAACTTAAAAAAAGCCCAAAAACGTCTTCTTAAAATTATACGAATAACATTCATTTCACTATCTCGTTGAAACGGTGATAGTTCTATATTAATTAAATTTGAGATTGGATACCGAATAGCTTGTTTTCTTCTTTTTAGATATCTTTTTATATGTATATCTAAACATAGAGTAGCCTGTCTTTCTAAATTCTTTAAAGCCTTCTATCTCCAAATACAAAAATTATAACATCACTCCTTTGTATCGTAAAAAAAGAACTATAAATAATAACAAACACATATTATATAATATTAGTATGGACCAAGACTAAGTATCGGTATCATTATCTATACCGTATAACTATATAATAAATTGCTGGCTTTTTCAGGGTGTCATCTAAATATAACATTTATATAAATAAAAATGAACCCCCATTTCGCATGGTCGTCGCATCACGCCTGAACGGATGGACCTATTTTGTTAATAGTTTTTTGTTGTATTAGTTATTGTCAGGAGAAGGAGACACACTTCAATTTTGTCCATACAAACTGATACTAGCTGTTAATGTTAAACGATACGAAGTTATACCATAGCATATTAATATTAGGTACTCGTATAACTTCTGTCTCTAGTATAGCCTAGGTGAAATAAAACATTATCTTTTAAAAAAATATAATACTCAAAATAAGGATTACTAAAACGCTTTTACTCAATCCAATAGCATCCGGATACTTATATCATAAATACGAAAGTCTGTCACGCCTAAACCGCTGAACCGATTTCGATGAAATTTTATACGCATATAGCTAAAGGTCCGATTCCAAACATTGGCTATGTTTTTTTAAAAAGTCATAACCCAAAGGACTTTACTTAATCGGGGATGAAAGTTTTACGCTGACCAAGTCGCAGACAAACTGCTAGTTCAAATATAAATACGTAAAACCTAAAAATAATGAATCCATCATGTGAAATGCTAAAATAAATCCAACACAAAATCCAATCTTCCGTATTTGATCAAACGTCGAGATCAATCTCAATAACGAAACCAAACAGAATTTGCAGCGAAATTACGTTTGTATCGTTTAATTTCAATTCAAGTTTAACAAATCAATTGGATTAAATTGAAACCGACCGCGTAATTACGCAGGCTGTTTATGTTGTTTTCATTAATTTCATCTTCTAATTAGGTCTTAATTTTGTTGTTAAAAACAGTAATTCAGCGGAAGTTTCGAATTTACCCGTGTTGGTTTGGGTTTAAAACGGATGTTTTAATAAAATGTTTAAAGAATCTGTCATCTTAAAATATATAATAAATTACGTGTCACGTTGTTTGTTGACCGCCTCGTTAGTCGAGTGGCTAGCGTACACGCCTAACTACATCGACCGCAAGGCTCGGGTTCGATTCCCGACATTTAGATGTCTGCATTTCCGGGTCTGGGTGTTAATTAAATTTATTCAGGTATCTATTTAAGTATTTCTATATTATAAACACCCATAACACAAGCATATAATTTGCTTAATTTGGGGCTAGATTCAATTTGTGTAACATGTTCAGGAATATTATTATTGTTTGTCGGCGATGGACTCCTAAACTACTTAACCGATTTCAATAAAATTTTGCACACCGTGTGCAGTTTGATCGAACTTGAAAGATAAGATAGCTTACATCTCTATTTATTATCAAAAACATTAGCATCCGAGCGAAGCCAGAACATACAGTTAGAGTATATAATTATATAAAATAAATCCCCATTTCGCGTGGTAACCGCCTCATACCAATTTTGTTAATTATTTTTTGTTGTATTGGTTATTGTCAGGAAATGGATCATATAAAGAGAAAAACCGGAAAACTCCAGGGAAAATAGAAAAAAACAGTACTCTAATCCATACAAAACTGTTAGTGGCTGTTAATATCAAGTGACATAATGTTCGCCGGGTCAGCTACTTTATAGATATAAAAGAAAGCCATATTAGTTACACTATTTATAACTCAAGAACGGCTAAACCGATTTGACTAAAAATTGATAGGGAGATAGCTTAGAACAAGTAGACGGACATAGGGTACTCTTTATGCCGTTCGACTGTGAGGAAACTAGGAAAATCAACATTTTAATTTTTCCCATACAAACAGTATGGGGAACGAAGGTAACCGGAGCAGCTAGTTTATATTCAAGAAGTACACCAGGAAACTGTATGAAACATAAAGCTATTATACTACTGGATATTACACTCCTAGCAAGTATTTAAGTATTTTTCCCATACAAACTGTTTGAGGAACGAAGGTAACCGGAGCAGCTAGTTTATATTAAACAAGTACACAAGGAAACTGTATGAAACATAAAGCTATAATACTACTGGATATAAAGCTATAATACTACTGGATATTACACTCCTCTGTAGAACTTAGATTTATATGCAAAAAGTAAGGGCACATTTCACGACGCGTTTCCACCCGCAACGCCCGCTGTTGTTTGCGGTTCCCGCGGCGCGGTAGATTTGTACAAGTTTTCGAGCGATGATTTCGACCGCGACAGCTTTTTACCGCACAAATTACCGGTCTCGTGAGTTTTGAAATAAAAACGCAGTTCCGCGATCGCCTCGGGCGCGGATTAACACCCCTCCGTGAGTTCTTAGTTATAGAATCTTGTGATGTCAAAAATTTGAACATATCTCTTTTATAAGATTTGAACATACCTCGAAAAATTTTTGAGGTATGTTCTAGTGATAGGACATTTTCTAGGGATTCGCCTATACCTAAGTGTAACATAATAATGAGTCTTGAACTATTAGTAGATATGACAATTCTCCAACGGCTGACCTTAAAAAACATAAAAAAGGGGAACACATTTAAAATGGTCTTAAGATCTAAAGATAACAGTTCTCACACTAAACGTGTTTTGAAAAAAATCTGTGTTCACTAGTGACGATAATCTCGCCTCAACTTTTGAAATCTCTAGAAAATCTTTTTGAATTTCGAGTGTTCCTCGTTGTTTTTTTTTATTTGCAAAGATGAACGCCGAACATTGGAATGTTTATTATGCCTAATGAAATAAGTGGCTGAATGCGCATTTAACCTTATTTTCGATGGAGATCTTAATAGACGTTCATTAAAATACGTGAATAGAAATAAAATTTAAGACAGAAATGAATAACATATAGATGATCTTAAAGAGCAAACAATAAGTTTTTTTAATACAAACTACCTGGCCGTCCTTGCTTTACATTGATGGACATAAGTTTTTTTAATAACAGTTATAGCCTATATGTTACTCACAACAAACATAAAAAAAATGCATATTTTCTCTTTATTATATTAGTGAAGAGGAGAAAAAAAGAATAAAATGAGTTTGAGTGCACTGTTAAACCAATTCGTGTAGGGAATTTGGGGAAAGGCTAGTTATTGACATGTTTTTATGATAGCAAGCACTTTCTCCCTGTTTACTCGGAGTAATTGTGGCTGAAAAAAACGCGAACCTTCTTTACGATTTTTCAATATAAACACATTTTCGAAGACTTTTGACATCACACTCGGATAAAATCTGAGCAATAGGTCTTCCTAGGTACCAACATCCATCCACATTCGCATAGTATATCTACTTCGTCAATCTTTCATTTGCTATCATTTCCAAGTGACCGAACCAGCTGAGAATTTCTCATTTTAACACTTACATTTTCAAACCCACTCATTCTCGGATTTCACTGTTACGGTTGCGGTCAGCGAGCGCTACAGAAACAGATTTTTCGTAATGCTCTCATTTTGACCGCTTTTATCCTAGTCATACATACCCAACACCTTGGTTCAAAACCTCGCTTTAAAATAGCTTAGCCAACGCTCCATTCACACTGTTCCCTGCACGCACTCTCCTTTCTACAAAAACTAAAATGTTATGGTAATTTTGGTTTATTAGTCTATTTTTATGTCATCATACTAATCGACTACAACTAACTAATTGATTTAATTATTAACTTAGACTCTTTTTAATTTTACTACCATGTATGAAATTTTAAAAATAATGCTAAAATAAATATATATACTTATAGACGTGATAAAATTTGAGCTGTTTCGATCACGTCATCTTTCAAACAAAAATATCCGCATGGAAATCAGTCAATCCGCTTAAAAGTTATGATATCACAGACAGACACACACAGATACATCAAACTTATAACACCCGCCTTTTTTTCTTCGAGATAAAAAATTAAGCAAAAAAAGTGAATTTGCGATTGTTTTCTGATATTTATTGTTATAAATGGAGTTTCACAAAGCACCGAGTATGAAAAGTGTACCAATGTACAAAAGTGTAGAACACGATTATAGTCTCGCAAGTATCACTTGTCCAACGCCCATCACAATTTTCATGACAAATCAAATTGTCTAATTCTCGCGGGTGGCCCTGGCGGCGGGTGAGTTTCACAAAATTTAATTAGTTGACAGTTACTTGATATGAAACCACTTGGTTTTAGATTAATTTATTTATTTTAATAAATGCATGTTGCTCCATCAATTTAAAATGCCTTAATTATTTGTAGCAAGCGAATTATGAAACTTTTTACTACCCTTTTCATCTACGTAGAAGGTAGATTGACAGACCGAGGTTTTAGGTAAGATTTCTTTTGGTGCTGAATCAACTAAGTAATAAGCAATATATAGTTTTTTAAAGTTAACAATTTTAACACAGTGAAACTTCTAAAAATCGACAATAATTTCATAATATTGTCTAGGTAAACAAAAAAAAATTGCACTATCAAGTAGGTAGGTATGTAACTCAAAAACCATTTACCAGATTTTGTAAAAAAAAATATGTGACCAGCTCATAATTATAACCTATCGTCTTAATAAAATATTATCAAAATCTATTGACGGAGTAATCGAGTAACAAACAAAAAATACATACGAATTTAAGAACATTCTCGTTTTTAGAGTAGGTCAAAACTGCCGTCTCACAATTTTTTCTCTCACTATGTTGATGGCTAATGCCCGTCACATACATGTAGAATAATTGCGCCCCATACAAATCGACTCAAAGCCCAGACAGAAAAATCCTCCTCCTCCCTTTGTACTCCATTTTCTTTGATCCATTTGCGCATATTTATTTAAAGGAGAGATTTAAGTTTTGTAACAGTGAGGTGAAATTCCTCAGGTCCAATGATAATTATACTCTTCAAGTTCCCTCTCGTAACACTTGTTACTACAGTCGTTCTTTCACTTCGCAAGCAGTGAGGCTTTGGAATTCTCTATCCGTAGATATCAAGAGAGCTCCAAGTGTTTATATTTTCAAAAGTATGTTAAAGTGTCACTTTCTGCATTCATTGTAATGTAGTTTGCATTTGACTTTTCTTGTTTGTTTTAAATACTTTAGAATGATTTGTGACGTCTAGTATTATATGCATTTTTATAATTTCAAGGACACCATTGTACAGTACTCGCTAATTATTTACTTTATGTCATGTTCCATTCTTTAGGGTTGCCTGGAAGAGATCGCTGCTTCGGCAATAAGGCCGCCTTTGTGTATCTTCTGAGTTTAAGTTATTTTAATGTTTTTGTAATTTATTTGTATCTGGTGCACAATAAAGAGTTATTTTATTGTATTGTATTGTAGTCTATCGTCTATGGCTCTATAGATTTGTATGGATTCGCTGCTTTCGAAAATTTTTCGAAACGGAATTCCTTAACAAAATTCCGAATAAATGTGGCCTGATAGTTTTTGCTTCTTTTTCTCCACATACAAATGTACATTTACCCCCATATTACAAATTCTAATTTTGGTAGTTGTTAATTTTCCAATAAATAAAAAACAAAAACATGCCCGGGGAAAACAAATCATAACACAATTTGAGTAATTTGTACAAATGATGAATAAAATCATTCAATTCAATAGAAATAATTTTACGATTCGCCCGCTTCATAGCGAACAAAACAATCAATATTTAATCACAGTGCTTCAGCAGTCCGTTCATTTAATATCGGAGTTTTATAAACAGTAATGGATACCAATTGAACTTTTTAAATTAACTATTAATAACGGACAATGATTCTATCGGGGCGCGACAGACGAATTGATGGAAGTATTGAAGCTACACGAAGGGCTTGGATTTGTTCGTTTAGTTTTTCAAAGTAAAATCGATAATTTCTACGATTTTATCAACAGTCTTTAGGAAATTTACATTAAACCTGTTATTGACTAAACAAAATCCATGTTGGTCCGGCTCTCCTGTATAGAATAGACCATCTGCCATCCTACCAGGCAGCTCGTAAAAGGTGAGCAAAGGTTAATGGATACTTACCAACAGGACCACTGGTGTAAGAGTAACGTGAAGCAATTATGCCATACGTATTCCTGCCTCCATAACGATAGTGTCACTTTCTGGCCCAGATGGTAGAGAAGCCGATAGACTTGAACAATTGGCTTAACACTTCGGTCACAAAACATCAACACACCCACAACGTATATGGTGTCTATAGACCACGCTTATCTCTTACCACCAGGAGAGCCATGTATTCACTATATTGTCACAAAAAATATAACGTTTCACCATTATTTCAATTATGCTTCTATATGTCGCTAGTAACAATATTGTGGTCCTTCGAGCCGGATATATAAGTAGCCAGATTATAGCAGCATAACATAGCGCCCGCTACCTACATTAAAAACTGCAAGAGTTTGGAAGATTTAAATTTTTTCTTCAAAAGTTATAGAAAATGACACAGGAGTACCAATACTTTTAGTTTAGCAACGGAAATGAATAGCTATGAACACACCCGGCGTACATGTTAAAAGTAAACTATTTTAACCCATATCTAGACGTACTCTTAAGCTGCAAAATCACCGTAATATTTATTTTGATTTTTTAATTTAGTTTGAACAAACGCTTAAGTTTTAATTGGCTGAAAAGACTGTTATTTTTGGGATGTAAAATCGACAAAAAAGCAGTAAATTAGATTTATACACTCTTTTTTGTAGTCAAATTAGATTTATGATATAAGATAATTCGAATAG
>NJDC01004604.1:145746-214426 GCA_002245475.1 Calephelis virginiensis
AGGAATATGTAAATCAAAAAATAATTTTGTTTCGTAATAATATGACAGCCCTGCGTGCCGCTGTCACTCATAATTTGTGCAAACGGGTCTCCGTGGCCTTTAATCGGTTTATAGAACGATATAATAATATTCATTTAGTTTTTTTTATCAAAAGTGATAGTGATAATTGTTTTTTGTTTGATACATGATGCTCCGATTAGCTTCATTCAGTAATTAATTAATTGGTTAAAAATGTTTTAAAAGTGTCAATCTAGGTTTATTGATAAGAAACAACGAAAAAAAAATCCCTAACTTTTTTGAAGCGACTCCAGCGTGTGTGCAGGATGTAAAACAGTAATTTAACTTTTTAACTGTAAAAATACGACTTCATCATCAAATTCTGACTTGATTGCAATGGGGTCACCTCGGTAGTGCGCTCTTTCAAAAAAAAAAACAGCTATTTTTAAAGTCGGTCCAGAGATTACCAATTGTTAATTCGGTCAAACAAATTTAGGTATATCAACATATCCTACCAAGTGTGGTGTGCAAATATTTTAATATTTATAAAAATTAATTAATTAATGACACACTTTTATATAATTGAATAATACATTTTAACAGTAAAAAATACTGAAATGTAACTATATTTAATCCTATCTACCACAAATAAGCACAGATTCCTAACCTAGCCAGTCAGAAGAAGAAACTGAAGAAACAGTTGTGTCTATGTTGCTTATCCTCTATATTATAACTTTGCTAGTAGAATAACTCCAACTGGCAGTGGCATGTAAATCAAAAAATATTTAAATAATTTGGGTTTCCTGTGTACAATAGATCATTTATCTTCCTGTAAGAACGCCTTCTTCACCTCTGTGGTCTAGCACAAAAAGTCAGCTATTGGACTTGACTGCATGAGATCCAGGCTTCGATTCCCGGGTCGAGCAACAAAAAAAACTTGGTTTTTCCAATTTTCTAAAAGTGTTGCCCGGGATTGAATATGTGCCAGGTTGGCGATAGGCTTGCCACCTATCACATTGTGGAACAGTGTCTTCGGCTAATTGTGGGTGCCCTGGTTGTACCTCTGCCTACCAATTCGGGGATATGGGCGTGAAGATACTCAAAAACAAAGGTTACATAGGTCATTGTAAACAAAACCACTAGTGGTAGGTAAAATTCAGTGCAGCAACTTGCCCAGTTAGAATTCCACCGTCTTACCTAACTGCTGGTGGTAGAATGAATTGAAAACAACTTATTCCTATTGCCATAATGACATTGAGCACTGTTGTATTCAGGTCCGGTTGGAAGCGTAGTCGATAGGCTTTCAATAATTTTAAGTATGTCAATAGGCCACAGTTATCTCTTACAATCAGGAGAGCCGTAGGCCTGCTTTGGCTTATCATAGAAAAATTGTAAAATTATAATGTGGTAACCCTACGTACCGCTGTCACTCATCATTTGTGCAAACGGGTCTCTGTAGCCCATAATCTGTTTACTGAACGACATTATTATGCTCATTTCGTTTTTTATTATCTAAAATTATAGTTATATAACGTTTTTCAAATGTTTTCCTGGGTTTATAATTTAATTGATATAGTTATGATGCCTTTAGTTTTGTACGGTTTTCTTAAAAGCCTAATTTCGTAAAATATTACGGTGTTGGAAACGGGAGCTTAAAACCTGGACATTCAAAAAATACATAGTGACTTACCATTTTTGTTAGGGCTTGCTTGCTTCCCTCCTCTTAAACATCATAAACCAAATCCCAAAGCCATTCTAAAGTTATGGAGATGATAAACAGTTTTTAAATAACAATACTGCAAAACTTTCAAGGAGCTCAATCGTTGAAATATAAATGTACGAACTTTCTTTATTTCTAAGACTTAATTTTTTCAGGAAAAGAAAAAAAATAATAATTTTGCGTTTGGCAAATCCTACACAATCACTTCAACAAGACCACTCCCTAGAATGCTTCTGTCGAATCAACCACAACAGCACACAACATTTTTTTAATTATTTTTTTTCGTCTGCAACAGGCCTTTTCGAACCTTTTCCGTTATGAACCTTTGGTCATGCTGACTATTCTTTAGTTTAGTTATTCTTCTTTTTTTGTTGTTCATTTCATAATTCTAGTCTTTAATTTATTTTTAAGTGGTCATATATTATATCAAGCTCATTGAGTGAGATTTGACGGAACACAACTGAATTCAATAAAATTGTACGATATGCCACCAAAATTTAACAATATTTACACAAAATTCAATAATTTCTCTCAAACAAAATATGTTAATAATCAAACCCCCTACACGCCTTTCCATATAATAAAAGGTTTTACTTTGCAGTTTACTGTCAGTCATATCAGTCAGGCAGCTACCTCTTGAAGAGTCTCACGTCAAAACTGGTAGTAAAAAACAACCTAAGTTTACAACGTGATAATTTTTAGCCACGCTCAACGCTATATGAGCCTTCAATTGACGCCTTAAGTTTTAATTTTAATTGACATGCGTGAGTATTAAAGTAAATCGGGAATACCCAATTAGCGCAATATGAAACTTTCCTTTTAAGATTCAAATTTGCTTACGTTTTATAAACCAGTGAGACTTCTGTACGTTAGTAGCGTTACTACTCTGTGGTAAAAGACAACCGCAGCAATTAAAATCCGTAGATATATTATTAAATTCAGTAAAAGCAGTTTAATTATTTTATTAGGTACCACGTCGCGTTTATTTCATTATTTTTTGAAAGATAGTCAGCTACTCGTAATGATTTCGGAATCACACATCAGAATCGCAATTGGTCTCACATAAATGTTAATAATTATTTAGATATTATTAATATATCATTATTTTTTTGTTTTTTAATGAACTCTATTAATTAATAATGAGGAGGTCGTCAACATTAAAAAAATTATGCACCTTTAAACATAACTTAAAAACCACTGATTGGATCGTGTAAAGTTTAATATGAGAATCAGTATCGTGATCTACCTTTTTAAAAACTATTAAAACCGGTTGGCTAGTGGCCGAGTAATCGCGTAGCCAACTTGCAAAAGAAAAGTAGAGTCAACGCGTAGTTCTCTTACTAGTCTGTGGCCATTCTGTTAGAGTCGGTTAGAGCTGCTGTCCTGTGTGTGTTTGCTATTGCTTATAATAATGCGGTTGTATCTATGTTTAAAGAGGCACAGCAATTATGATCAATTATAATGCGGACGTTACGTCGCGACACAATTGTCGAAGCTTTATTCAATAAAGATCAGTTTATGCTGAATGAGAACACGCCATATTGTGATACATCGTCACAGATAATGAAATGTACAATTTGCGAAATTAAAGCTAATTAATGAACTTTTGGTTGAACAATGGGCTTCTGCCAGTGAGCGGACAAAAAATAGAAGGAGCAGCCTTTGTTTTTTTACACATTCAATTATTAAACTGGAAACATAGGACGCGGTTGATAGACGCGGCTGACGGCCGCGACATACAAGGTATCAAGAATATGAAAGTACACTGATGCTCCTCTCTTACGATCGCCTGGCAGAAAGGCAGATGGTCTATTCTACATACAACACCCAGACTAATACTGGAATAACCTTGTAGTATTTCGAGGATCTTTTAATACAATTTGGTTTGATTACCTCGGCATTTTCCAAGTACAAACAAAGTTAACAGTTACGATCCAGTTTGGTACGGTTTCGTATAACTTATTGAATTGTAGTAGTATTAGGAATTGCTGTTTTATTTTCCTCATTGGTTCCGGGTACTTATAGACAATGTATACAGGAAAAAACCCTAAATTGATTAGTCACTAATTACATAATATTTGCAGATAAAGTTCTACAATGGTTTGTGATCTGCTAGGATAACATAATCACCGCCTAATTTATTTCTCCCGTCATAATATGAGAGCATGTCATTGTCATTTTTAACCGGCTTCAAAAAAGGAGGAGATTTCAATTCGACTGTGTGTTTTTTTATATGTTTGTTACGCGACTATTCCGTGTATATCCAACCTATTTCGATGGTTTTTTTAGAAAGACAGATCATAGAGGAGGTTCTCAATTCGAATATATTTTTTTTTGTTTTTTACTCAATTACTCCATCAATAACCAACCGATTTTGATGGTCGAATTTTATTATGATCTGACTAGAGGTTTTGTAGCTATACTTAATAATTCACAAATTTACTTATTATATATTTACTTACTATTTAGAACTTATCTTGACAAGTAAAACATTTATGCTTTAATAATTGTAACTAATAGGATGTTAATAAAATTTATGTGGGACCATTTCTGAAACATTTGCTATCTTTCGAAAAAAGAATTATCAAATCGCGACGTAGTCTAACCATTGAAATAGTTGGCGTCGGTTGTTGCTGTTTTACTGGTTAATTTATTAAATAGGTTAGAGGATTCACAACCTAAGTTATTCCTGCCGCAACAAAATCTGATCCGAAGGGTAGAAGAGCCGGTAGATTTTATATTAAGCCTACCTCAGCCACAGGGACAAACATACTTCTTCATTCTTTTGATAGTGTTGAGATAAAATAAACCCACTCCCTCTTATACTGGGATTCTAGTAATTTTGGTATTTTAGTAATTTGGGTGACTAGAAAATTGTATCAAGCCATAACGTCAGCAATCGTCACTGTTATGTTCCGTATTGGAGGTTAGGTTAGTCGGTAGACTTGCACACGTGGCCTGGGTAGCTAAGTTACATCTACCTATAGTAGGTCAGTGACCTTCCTATAGACAACAAAGATACTTTTCTTTTACCTTAAGGAAACCGCCTGCTTATTCTACTATATCACTATACTATCTACATAAAAATATTCTAATTTCCGATTGAAGATTAAGAGAATGTTTAAAAAGATTCAAAATTTACGGCCAATATAAAAAGTGAATTTCATCTGTAATCACTTTACTCAGAAGTGTGTAGCTTGGACATAAATATGGACTAAATATTGAATTAAACAATTCACCATAGCATTTGCTCATTTGCTCGGTTGATCAATTGAATAGAGCGCTCGTCAGCAGGAGATAAAAGAGTAAAATACGTTCTAGACGATTGTAAACCCTTCTTCCAACAAAAATTATAGGTAACTTTTTCTTTCCTTAAAAAATTACGAAACTTCATATATACTCGTACAAAAATGAATCCCTATTCCGCGTGATCATCGCATCAAGCCTGAATTTATGGACCAATGTCGCTAATTTTTTTGTTATATTGGTCAGGAAAAGGTTTTTATGAAAAGAAAAACCGCGAAAATTTCTGGGAAAATTTGTAAAATAATGCTAATAATAAGTAGCTTTTAATGTCAGTCAATACAAAGATCGCCGAAAAAAAAAAGTCATAGGTACATTACTATACAAGTTTTTAGTAATGATATAAATAAACAATTCAATTTGACGTGTTTAGATATTCACAAAAGCCAACCAAATAGCATTCACCACCCCAGCACGACAGAACGTATACTTTATGTAAGCTTCCTTCAATTAATTTATGTTTACATTTCAAAAGACTTTCGACATATATTATTGGAATTTTGTTCTTAATTGTATTATATTTTTAAAGCTCACTATATATACCACGAGAAAGTGTTGCTGTCTCGCTCCCTTGCTATCAATCTCAACCAAAAGTAGCAAAAAAAGTAAGAAGGTCGAACCTACAAATAAACACATTTTC
The DNA here is from genome assembly GCA_002245475.1 of Calephelis virginiensis. Lineage (NCBI taxonomy): Eukaryota > Metazoa > Arthropoda > Insecta > Lepidoptera > Riodinidae > Calephelis > Calephelis virginiensis. Next base: position 151,407 of record NJDC01004604.1, read on the forward strand.
CGCTGTATTCATTATTTAATTTTTATATTTTTCAGTAAGTTAAAAACTAACCAGTGTCGCAGCACCAGTAGATGTCTGATGATAAGTCGGCAATTAAGAATTCAACTTTTTGTTGACGTAGTAGTTTGAATCGGAGTACTAGGAGATGTAACAACTCTTTAGAACATACATAATATAATACTCATTTGATAGCCACTGATTTTTTTTAAATAAATAAACCAGCTGATCAGTCATGTAAATAAATAAACTGTCATTGATTACTCACATTGAGCACGAAATGCTAAAAACAATTTCGGTTAGTTATACTGGTCTACGCAAGCGCTACGAGCTATCTACGAATGCTACGCTTGTGGAAATTACAGTCTAATTTTAATAATTATAACTTTGTTTTAGTCTCCCAACGAAATAGAGGGGTCCTATAAGTTTGAAGTGTTTGTGTGTGTGTCTATCCGAGGCATCATAAATTTTGAACGAATTGATAGATTTCCATCTAATTTTTTTTTGCAAGCTGACGTGTTCGAGATCGTTCTTATCTACGTTATTACATGTGGGTGTTGTCAGGCGTTATATAACATTTTTTTTATTTTAGTATTACACTTATCACATTTTCATCGATACGCTTATATTTTTATTATTCTTATCTTGATTTATAAATGAAAAAATAATCAGTAAATGTTTTTAAGTAATTACGAGAAGATCTTAATTGTTATTATCATTACAATACAAGTAAAGTAAAATGTATTAGTCTGTGTCTTATTCCTAGTTTTAATAGGGGTTTGTTTACGCTATGGCATTTAAGATATGGAAACAGTGTTAGTAGTATTTATTTCTTAAATTTTGTAGTTATTATTTGTATTCATCTCAAAATTATTTCGAAAATGAAATTAATCTGAGATTTTATTATAGTAATGAAATCGGAGTTATTTTTTGAAGTGTTTTAAAGTGTGTAAGCAGAGCTAAAGTGTGTAAGTAGAGCTAAAATGGCAATTTTGTAGCATAAAAAAAATCAAAAAAACGACTCAAATCATGACATTACGTCTTCATTATATTACTTTAGCTTAGCTTATGATTCCGAGACGGTTTTACATAAGTTATCATCATCATGCCTTAACAAATGAACTAATTTTACTATTTCTTTTTGTTAGGTTGGTTATTGTCAGAAGAGTAAAAACAGAAAAAGCAGAGAAAACAGGAAAAACAATTGTTTATTTTTCATACAAACTATTAGTAGCTGTCAAAATAATAATATTCACCCTAATACTTTGTAATCCATTAAATTTGAGACAAAAATGTAGACATTGTTTAATGTAACTCAAAAACCACAAGAGTTGAAATGGGAATACATATCAATCATGATCTATTTTTCTAAAAAATTCTTCTAAAAATATTTTTCTAAAAAATAACTTTCAAAATCCCGTGACGAAAATACAAAAAAAACACTTAATAGAATGACATAACAAACTTTTTGAAAATGAAAATTATTTATTTGCGGAATATGTGTGTTAAAAATTTGTTACAAAGATATTTAAGAATACAACATATTCTACCACATTGTGGTGTGCAAATATTTGATTAAATTTACAGAAATTAAATATTTATATACATTTTAATAGACATTTTATTCATTAATATGTTTAGTAAGTTTCATAATTTAGTACAAATAAATTTAAATGTACATTAATTTTAAACCTATCTACCACCACCGTTTTCAACCCTAGCCAGTCAGGAGAAGAAACGGCAAAACAGACTTTTTTAGAGTTGGTTAAAAATGCGCATGTTTCAATAACATAATGATTTGTTCAATTAACAATATGTAATCTAAGAACAAAGAACATTGAATAGTAATAGTTTTCTTCGCAATGCATAGCGCCAGAACAATTGCGTCCGGCGCCGCTCAGGATTGCATATCAATACATCGTTCTGTCTGTCTGTAATTGAGAATATTGCTCGCCTCTTATTGGCCTTTATTCTATTATTGCAACTGATTGAGTGATGACGTAGCCATACTTTGCGATGCGCATAGATGTATTTATTCAATTTAAGATAAAGAATAATAGTTTACAGCAATCTAAAGATAAGTACGAGTATATAGAAAAGATAAAGGGTGGTGTCAAGAGTCTTCGAAACGGCGTGTTTGTATGAAAAAGGGCAATGAATGTGGAATAAGCCATACAAGGTTGCCAGGATTTTGCGTTCAATACTATAATCTCAGCCCCAAATAGCCGAATAATCACCATTATTACAATAATCACCTTAATAGGTACATTAAAAAAATTAACACTGCAAATAGTCCTTAAATTAAAAATACTTTTTTATGGCATAATTTTTCGTGGAGCGTCACAGAAAAGAAGTGTCACCTAAAAAAACTTAAGTTTTAATGCCACAACAGACACACTGATACGATAAACTTATAACGCCCCTCATTTACCGTCGGTGATTAAATCCGACTTCGATTTCACTATTAGGTTAGATGACCAATCCAGGTCCAGAATCCAAGGTGCAAAAATTTTGTAATTTCTTCAATTTCCCTGGGTTTTCATAGCCAGATCCAGACTTTGTGGCAAAGGGACAATCTTGGAAGGACGCTTTAATTTTTTTCCAACTTAGTTAAAAATCATATGGCTCAGGGCAGCCGGTAAAAAGTTCGCCAGGGCAGCTGATTTTACTTATTTACCGCAACAAACATAAATAGATGGCAAAAGTTGTCCTGCACTCGTAAAAGCTATTTTAAAGTAGAGTGAGTATGTCTTCTCCTTGAAAATTTACCCCTACTACTTACTAGATATTGCCCTGAGCTTCACCCTCCATTACAGTTATGTATTTGTCGCTCACGCGGAAACCCGTTTATGTATGGGGATAAAAAATTGCCTATGTCACAGTCTCCTATTTCCACAGACAAATTTGATACCATATCAATACTCCACCATTACGTGAAAGGATAAACAAACTTCTTTTATCATTTAAATTTATGATTTTAGTATGGAGGTTATTTACAAAATGTGTATATGTTTAAAATTCTTAATAAAATATTTTTAGAGATGTAGAAATGTACGCTTAATTAATTCAACGATTTGAAAAGTGTAAAGTGTTTTATTTTATTTTTTTGCTTTATGTACAAGATGAGATGATGAAGATGATGATGAGCAAAAGCTCAACTCAACTGAAAGTAAATGTTAGGCTTTTTTTAAGAAATTGAAATTGAAAATATTTATTTGAAACAATTACACAATTACAACATGTTGCAACGATAATAACTGCATTAGTCAGAGACTGTGTCGCAGTTATTAAAGCCACCTCCGAAAACCAAACGGAAGTTGTTCCAAAAAGGATAAATAAAATTAACTAATATAAGCAATTTTGAAAGTTACGTGCGTGAGTGTGTGTATGTGTGTACGTCTGTGTGTGTGTGTGTGTGTGTGTGTGTGTGTGTATGTGTATTATATTAGTATTGATATACTATATAAAACTATATTAAATTGAATTAAATTAAGGGTAGTTTAAAATTTAATTAACTCTTCTACATCATCCTAATTTAAGCCTAAAAGCCATTGAAATAATTTCTTTTTACAATCCCGAAACGACAGAGGATAAATATTGAAAACTCTGTTAATCTTTTTGTATAAAATGGGACTGATAAAGAGAAACTGATGGCTTAATGAGATTAGTCGGTATCTCTCAATATCACAAACTCCATCATGTCTTCTTTTGTTATTGAATAGATTAGGATTAAAAGGTACAAGTGAGTGCTTGCGTAATATAGTACATTGTTCGTATAATATTCTTACATAAAGGACTTTCCATAGATTATACAATTGAGTTGTAGGAAACCTCCTAGGTTTATAAGCCATTACCTTTAAAATAGCTCTTTGGGCTCTTTCCAAATGCAAGAATCTAATTTTAGCGAAGGCAGTCCAGATTATTATGCAGTAAGAAAGTGAACTACTTTCTCTTGTACTTGTATCTTGTACGAGGGAGTAATAAGCAGTTTTAAGAATAGAGAAGTCAGCGCTGGTTCTTATTTTTTTAAAAACAAAGATTATTTTTTTCATGTGTGAAGTGAGCAATTCAATGTGTTATTTCCAGCACAGTACACTGTCAACAACGACCCCGATATATTTAATATTATAAGTACGAGAGAGACTGAAACATAAGCAAACGTCTGTGTTTGGGTATTGGTGAGCCTGAAGTGAAAATGTAGCATGAGGTTGGGATCGAAGTTGAGGTGCAAACGTGATATATTTAGTTTTTTGGAGGTTTAAGGTCAGAAGATTATGAGATAGCCATGTCGAAATAGTTTGCAATCCTAACTCTGCATTTAATCTGACATCTGCCCATGAACAACCATTTACTAATATAGTAGTATCATCGGCATATGTAAATATTTGAGAATTAAGTAGGGGCAATTGACACAGGTTAATATAAATAAGAAATAGAGTAGGACCAAGAACACTACCTTGAGGCACACCGTATGAAATAAATACGTCGTCACTTACATTTTCTTCGATTATAACAAATTGTGATCGGTTGCTGAGGTAACTTTTGAATAAATCGAACACAACGCCACGGATCCCAATGCGCTGTAGCTTATTTAAGAGGATGGGGACAGAAACTGTGTCAAATGCTTTTGAGAGATCTAGAAAAATATATAGGGCTTTTGGGTTACAATTTATATTGTTAGTGATTGAGTCAATCAACGATTGTACGGCGTCTTCTGTAGATCTTCCAGAAGCCAAATTTATTTTTGGCAAGTATATTTTTAGTACTAAGACTAATCTCATATTTACATTTTTTTTTGAAAATTTTTGATAAAGTAGATAATGATAAGATGGGTCTACAATTATTGACACTTTTCCTGTCTCCATTCTTGAAAATGGGATGTACTTTAGCTCTTTAATGAGATGTTAGCAGGAATAAATAATAAATTTTTAACCGATTTCAAATAGGATTTCAATTTGTATATTCTTGTATTTATTACTTTCAATTTGTATATTTATTATTTGCCAGTTATGTGACGACGTTAATGATTATTTGTAGTTTGATTTGTTTTCAGGTTGATTCCATAAAAGTTTTACCAAGAACAGGCAAGTTTTTTAGAAATAATATGATGCATATTTTTCTATATATGATGTGCTTACTTAGCCTACATAATATTGACACTGAGTTCCGTTTTCTGCAGTTTTAAAGCGTTTAAAAACATAGATCAATCCCATCCTCGCCAACTGCTTCTTTTTTTTTAATGATATTGGAAGGCAAACAAGCAGACGGATTTCCTGATGCCAAGAAATTCACGCCGCCTAGTGACACCAAAGGTGGAAATGGTGCGTTGCCAATCTAAGGCCGAGATGTTCATTCAACTTTGAAGAAGCTAGCGATTAGGATTGGCCGCAAAATTGTGACAAGGTTGCGTGATAAAATTTGAAACCTAGCTTGATACGATTTTACCCACATGTTTGCCACGGTCATGTTCCGGTTTTAAGGTAAGGGTAGCCGGTAAATTCTCTTGAATGCTTATCAACCGTGCTATAGGGTTACTTCATAGTTACTTTTTTAGAGTTTGCAGAAAAACGAATCGAGAAACGTTTTATTATGTGACTGTTTGCTTGTAAAAACTTTAACATATTAATAAAAAAAATATATCCATATCAAAAAAGGGCATATTCAAATCAGTTTTAGATTTAGAAGCTTTCGATTTTTTCATCTAATACAAATTCGTAAAAGTAATTGTTTAATTTTATTAAAGGAAAAACAATTTACATTTAGACTTAATTTGTTTAGTGTTATTAGGCAAACAAGCCGACGGATTTTCTAATGTTGAGAAATACGCGTCACCTTTAATAATAACGTGCATGTAATAATATATTGGTAGTAGTACTTGTCTAAAATATAACTAAAATGCCCAAATTAAATATTTTAACTTGAATATTATTTCAAAAAAAAGTTAATAGAATTCCGGCCACGTTCAGAGAAATTTTCGATACATTTTAAAGAAAGAGAAAAATGAATTCAACCCAAACACAGGCCAAGTGCTGAAATAAAAAATATCGACATTTTTAATACAAAATAGTGACTTCATTATATATGAAATGTTAATACACGTCTCTGAGTGCGGGCATATGTGTCATTAAATAAAATAACGTGTAAAAGTGCGAGATTTTAATTTGTATGAATTGTTTGCATGCTGTTTTTTTTCTTATTATTATTACACATTTGAAAATTACTTTATCTCTTAGCACTTAAAAATATTTGACATCAAACGCAAACGTATCTATATTTTTAATACCTTCTAAGATAAATAATAATTATACTAACAGAAATAAATTTAAATAATAGAAAAGTTCAAACAAACTTTTCTTAAGCGAATAAGCTGATTTTGTTAAGCGAATAAGTTGGTACACAAAGCAATTGCGTACAACACAAAGAAAAATTACACAGATATAATCGTATTTATTATAATGTTTTTAACAACATGTTTGATAGTACTTGAAAAGTTGCAACAAAACAAAAACTTTCTTTAGGTAAGTCTAGGTAATTACCTTATTCGCGTCGGAAAATATTTTGTTGCGTTGTGGGCGGGAACTATTCCCGCCTAACTCCGCGTAATACAAAGCGCGGTCACCGCGCTGACATTGTCACCGAACGTTCCAAAACACGCAAGCACTCGCGCGCCGCGGCACTGCGACTGACGAACACCGCACTCGCCACGAATACCGAACTGCGAGTAATCGTCCTGAAACCGCCCTCAGCAAACAAAACCCCACCCGCTGTAAAGAGCATTTTAGCACGCGCCACCCCGTCCCGCGCCCTGATTTAATAGCGAACGCGGGCACTGATTCACTTAGCGGAACGCAACTACTGATTCTGTCTCGTTCTCTCTTATACAATTTTGCTGTCCTATCCCTTTCCAAAGAGTGTTCGAAACACAGACGGTGGAAAGAGATGGCGGCACCGTCGCGGACACTTCTTTCCTTCAACTCAATTTGCATGCGGGGGTCGCTCGACAAACTTTATGTCCTCGTTTCGTAAATTATTTATACGTTTGAAAATACTTTTAACGGCATGTTCGAGCCGCCGAAAAGATTGTGAGCGTGAGCGGCTGAATTAATTGACCAGTCTCTCAGATTGCACGCAACGCAAACGGCCACGGATGCAACTAATTAAATGAATGCACCATAATTTTGCAATTTCATCGAAACATCTTCAAATAAATTATTTGTTATTAAATCTATATATATTTAATAACTAAAGTAACGAAAAAAATATTGCGAGTATAAAATTGAGACTTAGTGAGTAGGCGCTACCTTGCGTTTTCCATTCTTGCGCAATTTTCTTTTGCGAAGAAAGTAAACTAAAAAATTAAAGGTTTGTTACGTTTAACATATAATTAACTAGCAGTCCGTCCCAGCTTTTGCAGGAATGGATTAACTTTTATGTTATTTAAAATTACAAACCTATATCTTTTATCACTCTTTTTATATTATAAAAAAAAAGCATCAAAATCTAAATAAGCCTAAGATCTAAGCAAAATGGGGACATGCAACAAAAAGCGACATTGTTTTATATCATGTAGTGGTAAGGTAAATATTCCTACTATTTATTTTATATATTTTTTTTTCTAAATAGAAAGATATCAAATTATTATCTACTAAACCCAAGCATGATAGATTTACAAAATTAATAGATACCTACAAATAACAATTCTTACAATTTAGAAAATAAAGGTAGATAGGTAGGTAGTAGGTAGGCAGATAGGAAGGTAGGTAGTAGATAGAGAATATTATATGATTACCATAGTACTTTATACAATTGTTTTCGTGGGATAACGAATTTACTAGGAAGATATCTTTTATTAAAATTAATCCTGAAAATATTTTTTATTTAAACTGTATCTGTAATATCTCTCTGAAAATATAATCCTAAAATTAAAAGAATCAATAAACCCCTATAAAACCAATATGTAACTAAAAACCATCTCAATCACGTCAGCTTACAAATGAAAAATCCCCAACGAAATCTGTCCATCTATATATCTGTCTGTGGAATAAGTAATAAAAGTTATTATTCCACAGACAAACAGACACACATAGAGAGATACGTCAAGCTTATTACATCCCGTTTTTTTACTTTGTGGGTTAAAATACTAAAAATCGCAGCGACTCATCCGGATTGGTACCACCGCCTTACCTATTCCTGCCACCATAACGTCATGACGTACTCCGGTTTGGAGGCTACGGTAGCCGGTAAATGTGTTGCCAACCTTGGTGCACCTTTGGTGTCTTTAGGCGGCGTGAATTTTTTTCCATCAGGAAATCCGTCTGCTTGTTTGCCTTCGAATATCATAACAAAAAATTATATATTACCTAACTATATTACCATAAATAAACCATAGGAAATAATAGCAACCTGCATAAGTAATATTCTGATAATGTTTGTAGGTGATTTATAGGTGACAGTAGATATTTTATTGATACTATTTTAATCAGTGACAAAAATCCAAATCTACTAATATAGTTGTAATAAATGTGAAAGTGTCTTTGTTTTATTGCTAAAACTGTATTTTTATCCATACGAAATAATAATATAATAAAATATAATAATAATAATACCTAATAATGCGTGTAAATAAGGACCTTCTTACCGATTCATGCCGCCATAACTTAAGTGCTTGCCGTCGACGTGTTCCGTTTCGGAGGGTAAGGTAGCTGGTAAACTTACTTTTACTCTAGGCCTAACATACCGGCCTCAGGTTGGCCTTTGGTGTCTCTAGGCAGCGTGAATTTCTTACCGTCAGGAAATCCGTCTTACAATATCATAAAAAAGGAGACTAGTGACATAGTGACTTTAGTAAGCGGGCGTAGTCGAGTGCAACATCTGGCAAATAATAATTATATTTGAAAAAAATATATAATTATTACTAGCTGCCTATTCCGGCTTCGCTCGGATGTTAATTTTTTAGATTATAAATTGAGATGTAAGCTATCCTATCTTTCAAGTTGGATCAATCTGCACACGGTGTGCAAATTTGATTCAAATCGGTTAAGAAGTTTAGGAGTCAATCGCGGACAAACAACGTGACACGTAATTTATATATATTAAAATATTTAATTATATTTTATCATAGAAAAAGTTAAAAATTAAAAAAATGTTACAATGAAATTAGTTATTTGTTCTTGAAATTCTTATAAACGCTAAAAAACTGAATACCTTACGTTATTGGAAAAATATGTCAATTAACGTCTAATTAAATGTATCGTTGCTAGTCTACGCCACATATTAGAGTAAAACTACATAAATACATATCTTCACTCCAAGTCCCTTACGGGGTAGGCAGAGATCCTGACAAACCTGTCTTGCTTCCTTCACATTCATTACCCTTTTCATACAAACACGCCGGTTTCGGAGGCTCTTGACAACACCCTCGGATAATATCCGATTGATCTGATCGTGAAATGTCAGCCTTGGTCTCCCCGGGTACCTACATCCATCCACATTCGCATTGTATATCTAGTGAGTCGATAGTGGCGATATTCATTTTATTCAAATTCAAAGAAATATATGTAAATTAAAAAATAACCAATAAATATTTAACGCACCATACGTTTTCGTGAATTTATTTTTAACCCGCGAAAGAAAAAGTGCGGTTTTATAAATTTGACGTACTGAGTGTGCCTGTCTGTGGCATCATAGCTCCTAAACGTATAGACGGATATCGATGTGTCTTTTTTGTTCGAAGGCTGTCGTTATCAAGATTGTTCTTAGCTACAAGGTTTAAGGAGAGATTTTGTTGAAGGTTATAATAAAGTTTTTAATTTTTTCATTGTTATTAAACTAATAAATCTTGTATATTTGATTTTTCTTTAAAAATATAATAAATCTTGTTTAATTTTTTTTTCCTGTGTTGGACCCGGAGGTCCGCTAAGTATAATAGACCATCAGTTTCCCTGACAGGCAGCTGGTAAGAGGCAAGCACAGATTCAATTTAAATAAGTCATTACAAACAAGACTACTGGTGTCAGAGTGCAATAACTAGCCCAGGCAGGAATCTACCACCTGCCTGCCACTATAATAACTGTGTCATGTTCAGGTCCGGAAGTTAGGGTAGCCGGTAGACTTGCATAATAAGCTTAGTATTATTGCCACAGGACAAGTACTCACCTGCAACATCTACGGTGTCAATAGACTCTCGCCATCAGGAAAGCAGTAGGCTTCTTCGCTAAAAAAGTAGATAATGGAAATGGTCGTCCCATTCTTCCAATTTAAATTTGACAAATATCTGACTTCTTATTGGTATAGTTTCTTTCTTTAGGCTTTGGCCTTCAAGTTAGTATTTTGGCATTAGTCAAGTAGAAATTTGTATCAAGTTAACCGATTTACCAAAAATCGGGTTTCAGTTATTCAAAATTAGTCACAAGTCGTCAATAAAAGTCATACCGGGTCTTGAGTAAAGCGGTGGCCTCATTACTCAAGCTCATGTGAGTGAGATTTGGCGGCAACGAGGAAATACACGTTACGCTAATTTCTTCATGATTATTTCATTTGTGCACCTTCACTGAACAAAATTGTACAAAATGCCACCAAAATTTACTAATTTCGCTCAATATAAAAATGAAATTCAATAATTATGAAAAAAGTTCGACCATCTTTTCTCTCGATGGCGCCAAAACTGATTGCTATACTTCTTCTTCTCTTGTTTTTTTAGGTTTTGGTATTTGAGTTAGCATTTTGCCATTAGTCAAGTAGAAATCTGTATCAAGTTAACCGATTTACCAAAATCGGGTTTCAATTATTCAAAATTAGTCACAAGTCGTCAATAAAAGTCATATCAGGTCTTGAGTAAAGCGGTAGCCTCCTTATTCAAGCGCATATAGTGAGATTTGGCGGCAACAAGGAAATACATGATACGCTGATTTTTTAATGATTATTTCATTTTTGCACCTTCACTGAACAAAACTGTACAAAATGCTACCAAAATTGACTAATTTCACTCAATATCAACACGAAATTCAATAATTATGAAAAAACTTGGACCATCTTTTCTCTCAATAGCGCCAAAAAACCCATTGTTATACTCTGTAATTCATTTCTGTTTATTTAAATGTCACGTTTGACAGGATCACAATGTCCAAAATGAATAAAATGGTTTTGGCGCCATCAAGAGAAAATATAATCGAAGTTTTATCGAAATTATTGAATTTCGTGTTTATACTGAGTGAAATTAGTCAATTTTGGTAGTATTTTGTATAATTTTATTCATTTAAAGTCCACAAATGAAATAAGCATGAAGAAATTAGTGTATCGTTTATTTCCTCATTGCCACCAAAACTCAATTAATGAGCTTGAGTAATGCGGCCACCGCTTTACTCAAGACCCTGACATAACTTTCTTTGACGACTCATGATTAATTTTAAATCATTTATACCCAATTTTATTAAATCGGGTTACTTGTTGCGAATTTCAACTTGACTAATGGCAAATAACGCTAACGCCAGTGCCAAAAAAAAGAAAATGAATAAAACTCAAATTTGTTTTAATTAATAAAAAAAATGTACGAAGCTTGATAATAAGGCATTAAATATTTACGATTCTACCACAGAGGTTCCCATTAGTGGCATGCGTACCCCTGGGATCCGCTAAATTGCATGAAGGGGTACGCGGGGCAATCTAAAATCAATTTTGTTAAAATTTAAATTTGTAAAGGTGTCTCGTCAGCAGATGGCTAGATAGTCAAAAGAGAGAATCGCTTTTAAATTTATACAAGTTGCATTTAAACGAATTTCTGTTAAAAGCGAACAGTAGTCGAATACACTGAATTTTTTTGGTATTTAACGTTTTTTTATAGTATTGGAATGCAGAAACAGACGGATTTTCTAATGGTATGAAATTCACACCGCCTAGACACACCAAAGGTGGTAATGGTAAGTTGCCATCTTGAAGGCGGGAAGTGAGGCCTCAAACAAAAGTAAGTTTACTGGCTACCTTATCCTACAAACCGAAACACGTCAACGGCAAGCACTGACGTTATGGCGGCAGGAATAGGTACGGCGTTGAAACGCAGGAAAACGAGTTACTGGTTATACGAAATTGACTTACAAACTAAGTTTTACCTAAAATCAAACTAGGTTTTGATAATTGAAGTAGTAGTTCATAGTTTAAGAAAAAAAACGAATACTTATTAACTAATACCTTTTTAAACTATACACAATGAAACATTAAACAAAGCAATATTTAGTAAAAGGTTTCTTTGTTACTACTAGGTGTTCTGCGAACTCCGTTCCGTCCGTTCAGTTTGTATGGGAAAAATTAAAATGTTGTTTTTCCTAGTTTCCTCAGAATCTAACAGGATAAAAAGTATTCCATATCCTTCTCCCGGTGCTAAGCTACCTCCTCACTAATTTTCAGTTTAATCGGTTCAACCGTTCTTGAGTTATAAATAGTGTAACTAACACCACTTTCTTTTATATATATAGATTAAAAATTTGGTTTTCTTTGATAACATGTTTTCAGTAAATAATAAATACAAAATAATGTTACTGTTACCAAACCGAAAGTAGCACAAGTATTGGGCTGACTACAAAAGAGTTTCTCTATTATAGATAAAGTTTAAATCCTCAGTTGGCACTCGATACTTTCTGCCTACCCTGTTAGTGACTTGGCGTGAATATAAGTAAGTTTAATTCATCATAACCGAGTTTATTTGTTACTAAACAAAAATAGTTCAATTTTTTTTCAGGGTAGTTTTTTTTAGTATTGAGAACGAAAAAGGCAGTGGATTTATTTTAATAGACTAACGATGTTAAGGGATTTTAAGCTTTCTTACGTAAATATTTCCTTTGCCTACAGAAGAACATAACATTGGTAAGCACTGACGTTGTGGCAGTAGGACACGGCAAAGTAGAACTAATTTGGTCCAAAAATATTAGAACTCTACCACTTACTCCGATTTAAACTGAAATTAGTGAAGTAATCAAAAAATCTAAATTACTATACTGTTAGCGAGCTATAGGGTCGTTACATCTTTACATCGTAATTTATTATTTGCTAGCCGACCCAACAGACATTATCCTATTTGAATATATATTTACTAGGTGGTAGAGTTTCGCAGCCACTCGTCCGGATTGGTACCACCGCCTTCCTATTCCTGCTGCCATAACGTCAATGCTTGCCGTTGACGTGTTTCGGTTTTCAGAGTCAGGTAGCCAGTAAACTTACTGTTGCTCTAGGCCTATCATCCCGGCCTCAGGTTGGCAATGCACCATTACCACCTCTGGTCTCTAGGCGGCGTAAATTTCTTACCATCAAAAAATCCGTTGTGTGCCTTCCATTATAATAAAAAAACGTAACATATGAAATTAAAAAAAAAAAATCTTTTCACAAAAACGTTCTCTTGACCATGATTAACGCAATAAAAAAAATATTAGCGAGATTTTTCTCGATCACTCCTGGTGCAATGATAAATAGAAATAAAAATTAATTTATATTTATAATATTATTTTATTATTTCTATTTATTTATTTTTTAAGACTAACCGACCCGGCGAACTTCTGCCTACCCTTCAGACTATGGCGTCAAGATATGTATCCCCAGTATACCCAGTGTACTGTGAATAACCAGAGATGTCCAAGCCTTACAGACCACACGTTTGGCGGAAAATGACGAAAATCAGAAAAACGACGATATCTTTCGATTTATGTATTAAAACATATAAATGTATATATTTTTAGGATTCCTGAAAACTAAACTACGTAATAACGGAATAATTTGTATGTTTTCGAGTTATTAATTTTTTATGTGTTTTATGTATTTTCCACCTGAACAACTTAAACAATTCTAAAAATAAAATTAGATGACTTTTAGGACGTTTTTTTATATGAATAGCCATACCTAAGTTGTACCTACGAACGTACTGTTACTGTTTAGATTTTTTAATTTACGTTCTGAGGACTATGATTTTTTTATTGAAATTAAAAATCTAAACAGGCAAATTTAAGGGTTTAAATCTTTTCCAGAGTCTCAGCTTTCATAACCATAAAAAATATACTTAATGGGGCTAATTTTGCTAAAATTTACCCAAAAACACATCAGGGTAAAACATTCTTAAAGTTATCAATTTGAAAAAAATAAGTTTAATTTATTATTCCTTCAAGGTTGTTAACCAACCAAAAGATTGCAAGAAACCTAAGATCTAAGATTTAATAAACATTTAGATGTTATTTAGGTTGAACAAATAAAACTAAAAGTAATCGCCATAAAATATTTTATTACTAGCGGCCCGCCCCGGCTTTGCACGGGTTTAAAATATACATACAAAACTAAATCTTCAATCACCTTATCTATTATGAAAACCGCATCAAAATCCGTTGCGTAGGTTTAAAGATTTAAGCATACAAAGGGACAGAGAAAGCGAGCGAGGAGCGTTTTTTTTATACTTACTATGTAGAGATAAAAAGTTTTCAAAATATAGACCTTCGTGCTCGATACATATTCTACATCGTCTTAAAAAGTTTTCCTCTAGTCTTATGAGAGCTATTCTTTTGTAGATCGATTTCTTTGTCGGGGTATAGTATAAAGAAATAGTTTACGCTAAAAACATAAGCGACATATCGGAATTAAGAAGAACATTGAGACAGGCAGAAGAAAGATTAAAAATAACAGAATACCAAATTCAAATGTTTCTCTACATTCTGAATTTCAAGTCAATTGCTTATTTTATACTAAGTGTTGTTATATTTGTAATTTCTAAGCTACGAAACCAACGAATTAAAAAAAATGGGATGGGATACAAAAAACGAATTAATTGAATCGGACTTATCGTTAAAGTCAAAGTCAAATCTTAATTCATTTCGTAGGTAAATACACTTGAAATATGTCAAAAAAATATTTTCCATATATAAAATATAACAATAGAACAAAATACCATAAAAATTTTACATAAAATTTTAATGAATTATAGCCCAATTTACATTTTGACTTGTACCCCTCTTCTACGGGGAACAGTTTAGAGATTTGGGCAAAAAGTATACTTTATATGAGAAAGGCCTCATAACAGCATACCTACCAGCTGAATTTCGTTTTTATTTGTACAGTATATTTGGAATGAAACGCGGTTATGATATCGACAGATATACAAAAAATGTTTTTGTTGAGTTTTTTATTTGGTTGCACCAATTTTTCCTTAAATATCTATTTACTTTACAGAATACACTCTTTTACAGTTTCATAAGAGGTAAAGATAAATTTAAATTAAATTATAGTATAGAAATACACTGTATTTAAGAAACAGACAAAGCATTTTTATATCATAATATTTCACTGGGTTTTCATGGTAAATCATAAAAAAATTAAAAAAAACAATCTTCGCTTCTGTAAGTTGTGGGATGTTAATGAATAGATACTCGTACCTAATAAATTCATAACAATTGTCTTATATTTTTATTTTTATTTTATACAAGGTTACATTTAAAGGACCGGCCAAACTTTAATAAAAGTAAGGCAAGGGTAGGATATTTGGAACTGCTTGTTTTCGATTCAACTTTAAACCAATTATTAGTTATACTTTATTTTGTTCTAAGAAAAATATTGAATGTATAAAAGTTCTAATAAAGAAACGATACTCCTAATTTAACTCGTTATAAAAAAATACAAAAACAAGGACTTTTTAATACTTTTTCAGGATTTATTTAAAATTTATCAATTTTCAAGTTATAAAAAAATGCAGTAAAAATGACCATGTAATGTTTTGAAGAAAGAATTTTATCTAGGAAATAGCGATAATAATAACAAAAAAATCATTTTCGGTGTACCTATATACTTTAAAAACACACAACTGAAAGACGTTTGAGGAAATAGCGGCCACAAACTAGGTACCTATAGGTACTTAGTATAACTATGTATTCTAATTTTGAAAAAAGGTTAAGGTTATACTTATGCTATTTTTCCAAAACTGAGTTAGTCGAGATTTTTTGTCGAGGGTTAGTTATTGTTTTTTTTTTAATTTAGTGTCACTAGTTTTAGTGTATGACTAGATGAGGGATTTCTGTAGATGGCTCAACCAAATTGGATGGATCAACCAAACCATACCTACCACCGTCTTTCCTTTTCCTACGATCATAGTGTTTGTACTCGCAATTGTAGTGATTCGGTCTTTAAGATAGGGTAATTAACTTACGCAGTGGTCTTAAGATCCCAGGCTATAGGCAATGTACTTACTATTAACGTCTTTGCCAATAAACAACGTCATACCATGAAATAACCCATCTTTTAAACAATATATTTTAAATCTTCTTCATTGAAACAATCTAGATGATAAAAGGTTTTGTGATAAACAAATCTTCGGCAAGGTGTAAGTGACAATAAAAGGAAGCTTAGCTCTAGGGGCCGTCTTCAACTGGAATTACGAAGAAGGGGGAAGGGGGAAAGGAGGTGGAGTCGTATACACCTATCTCCCTCTAACAGATCACAAGTAGCATTCACCCGTTTTATTCCCAGTTTGTCCGATGCGCCTTATTTTCTACATAATTTATTTTGAGCAAGGCATTTAAAAAATTGGCTGCGTCCATATTTAAGCGCCGAAATGGAGTTTGCGGACGCTGAGGAGTAATTTGAATGAAAATAATATGGTAAATGATTTCATAAAGATGGCCGTTTTGTTATTTTCAATTTAATGGCGCGTAGACAACCATTTCATTTATGCGAATTTTGGAGATTTTAACGCTTTGGCTGGCATCGACATATTATATTCAAAAAGCTGATTGTTTTTTTGTATTTTTTACTGGGTAAGACAGCGAATAAAGCTCTTCTAAAATGAGACAGAAACGTGATCTACTCGTATAGACACTGTAGCTGTTTTGGTGCGTCACTATTTCGTGGTCGGGATTTAGACCTTTTTAATGAGTGAAAATCCTATTAGGTATTAGGTACTATTTCTAGTGGTCGCCCATTGGTCGAAATTCGCCCATAATAAATTTTAATTATGTGTTATTAAATATAAATTATTAAAATATAATGTTCAAGCAATATTGAGGATATATTCTTAATTGTCTTTTCAATAACAACACTATCTTCATTTATCAAGACCAACTACCTACTTTGTTTTCCAACATTATGAACATAGTTTGTGCGACATCTGTGATCTTTTATCGATATCGATATTTTTGTTTGTGTGTGTCAAATGCATGGTGGTATGTATAATGTTTTATTTTTTGAATTAATGCAATTTATTAGTTTTCTTATTGAGAAATATTAGTGTTCCGCTTTCTCCTATATATATGTATAAACTATAATTATGCCAAATATCGTACTCTTCCGTCTACCCAATTTTCGTAAAAATTGGTCCAAAGATTTTGCTTCCCGTATTATTATTACAATTATTATTAACTCTTTATTGTGTGTGTGTACAGAATTTATAAAAAACTTAAGACTGAAAAAAGTAACAAAGGACGAGCTTATGTAAGAATTTCTTCCAGCCAACCCGTTAAAAAAGAAGTTTTAGTTTAAAGAAAAGGGGGAAGTCGTTGCACAGCACTCTACTTTTTAATTAGTTAACTGTTATGAAAAAAGTAATTATGCGTTACCAAAAAGCTAGTAAGTATGCATCAACTAAAAACGACAATACAATGCACATTGCGTCTCTGGTCCAGCGGACCCAGTGTTGGACTTGATTTCATGAGGTCCCGGATTAGATCCCCGGGTCTGGCAACAAAAAGTAAATGTGTTTTTCAATTTTCTAATAAAAAAAACCTTGTTCAGGATTGCATATATACCCAATTGACGATAGGATTGCCACCTATCACATTGTGTCTTCAGCTAGTTGTGGGTTAGGGCGGGTTCAGATGACCCGCGCTGAGTACGCACACGCGTTGAGCCCGCCCTAGACCCACGCTCAGCACGCGTATCCGCGCCGAGCACGCGCACGCGTTGAGCCCGCCCTAGACCCGCGCTCAGCACGCGTAATGCGTCGCGCATTTACTACTAGTGACAGTCAATACAATACTAGCTGATGCGCGGGCGCAAGTCGTGTGCTGCGCGTGCGCGGGGTGCGCCCGTGGCAAGTGTTTGGCGGGCACTTGGCGGGCGCTTGGCGGGCGCGTGGCGTGGGCGGATTGATTTGGTTAATGCAATTTGAGAATATTGGTGTAACAATAGGGCTCAAATTATGTCGAAAAAATCAAAGAGTGTTCGACGCGGGTGATGGCAAGCGTGGCGTGCGCTTGGCGTACGCGTGTCGTCTGAACGCAGCCTGGCACCCAGTTTCGTCTCTTCCCACTCTTTGGGCACATTTTTTTAAAATGGCTAATATGTTGCTAACCTCGCCGTTTTTTTCAATTTCATCGGACTACTTCGGACACATGGGCGTGAAGATACTTTAAATAACTTCATATTAAGGCGATGATAAGTGCCAAATACACTCACTTGGGCATTTTAGTGTAAGTACAGCGTAACTTATCGGTTCAGTTAACAACTTTGCTAGTGTGAAAATTTGTGTTTCTGATTGAACATCTGATTATATTTAGATAGATCTGATTTTATCTAGACAATTAAGCACAGTAAAACTGCAAAATCCGATTCCAACTAGGTACCTATTTACCGTCGCGATTTGATCGTTCTTATTACGAAAGATAGCAAATGTTTCCGAAATGGTCCTACATACCTACATTTCACAACATCCTACTAGTCATTTTATTTCATTATTTCACTCAATAATGCATATTTTTTTACTTATTTTGACGAAAGTGAAAAATGTATGCACTATTGCCTACGTATAACTCAAAATTCGCTAGTCGGATATACATATAACTAATATGTTTATACATATAACTAATATGTTTATACTTAATATCTTTCAAAAAAAGAATGATCAAAATCAGTTGGCTATTGGCCGGGTAATCGCGTGACATACAAAAAATATAAAAAAGCTTTCACTCGAATTCCGCCCCACATAGTTAAAAAGACGTATCTTACGAAAAGTCAAAACGTAGAAATAAATATTTTAATAAACGAAACAGGAAATTGTTTGCTGTATTGTAGCCAATTAAAATAACTTTTAAAACTTGAAAATAATGCCCACTAAGTAGGCTTTTGCTTTGTTTAATAATATTATGCATTTATTTAATCAACGTCATAAAAATAACAAAAAACAAATTTCATTTTAACATAAAAAAAGATGAAAAATATTACATACTTAAGTGAACAGTCGTGAATGGCTACATGCGTCTTTTACATTTCAAACACTATTAATTGTACTTTTTTCTAAGTATTTCGTCTAGAATATGTTTTTAGCAGAAATGAACGCATATAGGTATTTCCGCCTTTTTTCTTAAGAATAAACAACTATTTAGGTATACAGGTAGAGCACAAGTGGTTAGATGCGGTCTTTTTTCTTAATGCAAAAGCGGTTTTCAATTAGCTCATTACGAAGCAAATATTTATTTGCGTCATAATCGTATCTTCTTTTTATCTTCTTCTTAAAAATAGGGACAAATGTACGCCTTTTTAATAACTGAACTTAAAATGAAACTACGAAGTATTAGGAAATTATCTATATAAATGCGACTTTTTAATTAAGTTTTAAATAAAATCGTCTTTTCTTCTTCAATCGGGTGTAAAAAGGTGTACAGAAGCACCTTATTTTGTTGTGCTTAAACTGCTCAGGATCTGGTAGTTAGCAGTATATTAAAAATACAGACAGATGCGCCTTTTTTCCGGAATCCGGCAATCTATATAACTCAAATTTGGAAAAAAAATGTTAGATGCGTCTTTTATACTATTATGGGGGCCAGAATTGAGAAGCTCTTTCGTTTTGGTTGGTTAAAAATAGCGATGATAATAATAACAAAGTAATAAAAATGTTTTCCCTGCTCATTTTTCAAAAAGATGTCATCTCGGTTCACTCTGTACCGAAAGGATAACGTTTCAATAAACAGATGTTTAGTTCGAATTTAGACTACTGAACTATATAGGTACGTTAGTGAGACTGTACATGATTCCACTCCCTATAACAGAAAAATGTATTATGTGGTTTAGACTATAATATTTCAGACGTCCATTACAAAATCATGCCGGCGCCCGGCGTCAGTCGATTCCATCAGTCATAAATTACGTTTGAATATTTGTTAACCAATGTTATGATATCGGCTTCATGTCAAACATCAGTAACCTCCTTACACGCCAGGTAATACGTGAGTCTTAGCAGCTACCTCAGAATAATAAAATTATTATTGTTCTGAGGCAGCGATTGACAAAAAACTGACAGTAAATTCTACTAATTACTATGTCATGGACGTCATAAAATGACAGCAAAATCTACCATGCCATAAACGTCATAAAAAGAAAGAATTTGATTGATTGCTTGCATTGAATATACTCTAAAACTGCTGAACTGTTTGGACAAATTCTTTTACCATTAGGATCCTTACATATTGTTGACGATCATAGGCTGAATTTCTTGCTAGAATAAAATGAATGTCCACTCGTGCGAAGACGGGACAGGCTGCTAATAGGCAAAAATATTTCGAATTACTGTTTGACTCTGACTGACGACTCTGACACATGTTTTAGTAATTTTAAAAAATCAATCTTCTCATTTAGCTTTCAACTCAAAAACACAAATATTAAGAACAAAACATCACGTTTAGGTAGGTCTACTTAAAAATGTTGGTATATATTTTATGACATGACATAGCTTGGTATCACCACTATTTTTAAACAAAACCTGTTTTCCACAACAAATCAACAACTACAACAGAAACGACTGACAAAATAGATAATCCATCCCGGCCTCAGGACAGCGACGCACCTGTAACATCTATGGTATCTCTTACCATCAGGAAAACCATGTGTTTGTTCGCCAATTTCTAATATAAATAAAACATAGCTTGTACAATCGTAAAATTCCAGCCTGTCTGGCCTTACAAAAAAGTTGGTACAAAATAGACTTTCTTAGATGCAAATCAAAGTTCATCCGTCAGTTCCAGAGTAATGACAATATAATGACAAGCGAAAATCACCTAATCACTGTATGATAACTGTATCAATGCGTAATTGTGTATCTTTAGTGAGCGAATATCAACCCTAATAAGAAGGGTTTTTTCGGCCCCCAACTCGAGTGATTTATCGTAGAAAGCTTTTAAACCCTTGCGGTCTCCATTGTTGCTGGTCTTGGGTCATTACGGCGATTTGCTCTATTAATTCAATGTTCTTTCATTGTTATATCGCCGTCGCTATGAAAATTATATTTTTTTTGTAATTTCAAAAACAATTTTGATTTTTTTTCAGTTATCTATTTGAATTACACTTTAAAATTTACATATGGTTTTGAAATTTCGTGTAAATTATCATAGATATTAAGAATTTTTATTTTAAGGTTTTAAGCAAAAAAATCTAATGTTTTTTTGCTTGGTAACTGGAACTTGGTATTTAACATTAACGCATTATTTTTATGTTGCTAAAAGTCAACATAGTGTCAGTCATGAGGTCTTTCTCCGGTGGCAATGGCAATTATTGAAATAATATTGTTCAGCTTATAGTAACCCTCTGACCTGGCGCCCCTTCGTAGCCAGCGCCCTGGGCGGTTGCCTAATCGCGCCCTACTCTAACGCCGCTACCGTATGTAGGCATCTGATCTATAGGACATAGAGTGCAACCAACTTCAAAATCTCAAAGTCTAGTCTAAAGTAGTCAAAATTGGGACTAAACCGCTATTTCGTAAAATTCAGACAACTCGTTATAGAAACGCTATAGTATGAGAATCGAAAATGAAATTCTCACAATTACTTTTTTTTATTGCTATCGTTTTTTCTTAGACAAAATTCTCAATCAGACTGTTTACTAAACACATAATTGTGCGTCTGCTTATTTGCGTTTTACTGTAAACAAAAAAGCTAAACGCTGAAATATGTACTTACCTACGGTTTATCTTAAATATTGGAAGGCAAACAAGCAGACGGATTTCCTGATGGTAAGAAATTCACGCCGCCTAGAGACACCAAAGGTGGTAATGGTGCTTTGCCAACCTTACCCCGGGATGTTAGGCCTCGAGCAAAAGTAAGATTATCGGCTACCTTATCCTCCGAACCGGAAGACGTCAACTGCAAGCACTGACTAACGTCAGTGGCGACAAGAATAGGTAAGACGTTGGTACTAATCTGGACGAGTTGCTGCGAGAATCTACCACCTAGTCAGATGTCACGGTGCTAGTGACGATAAGCCTATGCTCGCCTTTTACGAGCTGCCTGGCTCAGGAAGGCAGATGGTCTATTCTGCAAAGGAGCCTGGACCAACACGGGGTAAATTAATTTATTTTTTTATGATTTCAGATTAAGATTAAATATTTCCCCTACTCTTAATCTTAGTGTTAATTTTTTGCCAACTTGAAAAAGGTACAGTTTGTTACGCGATTACGCGGCCAATGGCCAACGGATTTTGGTGGTTGTTTTTAGAAAGATAGGTCATGATTCCGAGGTCGTGTTCATTTTATCATTATCCGACTTATAGTTTTTAAGTCATACATAATAGTGCATACATTTTTCGCTGAAAACTACTAGTAGTACGTTCATAAAAATTATGTGGGATCATTTCAGAATCATTTGCTATCATTCGAAAAATAATTATCAAATCGCGACGAGGTATCTCATGAAATAGTTGGAGTTAGTTTTGGAAGTTTTACTTCCCCTAATTATTATGTTATTATACCTTAACCTCCATTGATACAAAATACACTATTCATGCATATTATACTTACAATATACACAGGAGACGTCAAAGTAAACTGCTAGTTAATTATAATTAGGAGTAATACGTTTAATCTTAGGATTAATTATATCAGCAAACATTTAAATACTCACAAGGTTTAGCTTGAGTTAATAGAGTATTATAATTTAACGAAAGCGAATTTGTTACATAATGAAGTAATCTACTTACTACGTACCTTGAACAAGCTTTTTCCTGCGGCTATGTCTTTGGATTGAGGTCCTGAATTGCAATGTCGTTGATATTCAGCGGAATCGCAGGAAAACTAGAAAAAAAACGTTAACAATTTATTACCAAGTCGTCTAACAGCCAATATTAATAACCTATCTACAGAAAGAGAAAGGCCCACAAGAGTTTTGTCGCTGAGTTATTTTTATTAATTATTGTAAAATAGCAGTAGTTGCCTGGTTACTAATCTAAAATACTATCTCTTATATTAGATAGGTTATTAATATTGGCCATAAATGCACAAAAATAGTATTTTATGCTATACTGGATTAATAAATATAATTTAAAAACTGGATTCTAGTCAGATCTTGACCGTATTTAAACATGTCCATCTCAGTCTCCTCTGATTCATGACCAACCTTTAGAAAAAAAGAAACATTGGAATCTATTGACGGAGGAGTTGAAAACCCCTTCTTTTTAGGGTTACGTAGCCAAAGGCTAAAAAACCGAACCGATAAAGATTCGTCATGTCTATATTTCTGTCTGTCCGTCCATATGTCGTTCACTTTTTTCCGAAACTATACTGTTGAAACATGGTAAGTAGATGTACTCTGTTAATCGCATTAAGATTTTCATTTAAAAACAGAAAAACCAGTAAATTTTCAAAGAGTAAATGTAATAGGTACTTCCTTCACGAAATCTAAAATAATTAATAAATAAATATCTCTGGACAAATTGTACAAACAGTCCGACTCGCACTTGGCAATTTTTTTTATTTTAAAAATCATTTACTTAATAGTTTCGGTTAGTAAAGTCGCGGACTAAAGGTTTGACGCTTTACTTACCTACCCGAAAGAAAAAAATAGCATCTCTGATCTCTTCGAAAATTAACATTTTAAATTAATATTCTATTATAAACATATGTAATAAAAATGGATTTGGTATCCACTACATTATTTGCAAACTTGTTTTTTAAATATCATGCATACAGTGACGTTATATTTTATGAAAAACAGATGCACATTACACAAATGACCGAGAAAATTCAAACTTCTTTAGCGGCTTTGCGCACTTTTGTTTTTGGAATGGGTAAAAACTCTCGTCAGGACTCGTGACCTAATCAAAAATTAGCAAAATGGCGCAGGGCGCTTGCGTGAATATTCGTGTTGTCATGTTTGTATACGATAGCGCATTTCAGGAACAATTGAAGGAGAGTCATTATTCTTAGTATCAAGCTCTGTATGACGATCATCTTTGTTGAGTTCTATGGCGTTATTGAAAAAGCATTCTGAAATAAAGATAGAACTTAAGACATTGTTATAAAAGCGTGTTTTAAAATATGTGATTTATGGTGTTCATATATCCGATAAAATAAATAGTTTTAATGTAAATTATTTGGAAAGGAGATATCGCGATAAATCAGTAAGTACCAGTACACTATAAGTAAAATGACAAGTACAAAGCGCAGCTAAGAATTCTAGAACCTATGATGAGGACTAGCCCTACTAAATCCATTTTGTAGCTCTGTTAGTCTTCATATACGTAACGAAGTAACGTTCAAGTCTCCTCATAAGTAAACTAGCCCAAATCTTTTCTCACTGTTATAACTTACTAAAATAAATTTCTTTAACTACATAGATATGTAGTAATGTTACTTAACCATTAGGAATAAAAATAAATAAATGAAATAATCTTACCAGAGAGTAGACGAACTAATTAGTAAGGTAGCGCACTGGAAGTTCCAACACCAATGATCGTTCATCCTAACAAAATCTTGACACTTCAAAATGGTAAAGTCGGCAGATAATGTTGCCGATAATTTGAAAAAGTGTGTGTGTACTTCTGTACACGAGTTAGAAGTTATACTTCTTCGGCGTAATAAGATAAACATCTTTTTAAAAACTAAAATGTTATCTATACCTAACTTCCTCATGTCGGTTTTTCGTGACGGTGTGCGCGCGCATCGTAAAAATTTACCCTCATCATTTTTTCCTAACGCGCCAAAAGAAGTATAACTTCAAAAACTTTTTAAGTAACATTTTGGTAATCATTTTCGAAAAGTTAAGGTTACAAAACAGACATGTCCGCTTAATCTAAAAATGAAGGACAAGAGCAAAATTAAAAATGTACTAAAAATTGTTCTAAAACCCCCCGTACTTTTCATTGTTTTCAATTACTATTGAATATGTTAACATGTTCGATTACTTGCCTACCCCTTAGTTAAAATTAGTATATGAATAAAATGGGCTCGAAACCTGATCTGACACCATAGGACATATAATATAAAATGATGAAATATTTTTCACGTTTGAAAAAGATTCAAAGATTAATTTTAATATTAGATAATCAAAAATTAAATATATTCGACTGTTATTTTTACAGATTAAATAATAAAGTATCCAAATAAGCTGGAAAGTATATAATGCAGAAACATGTTTTTTTTTTCAAAAATGACTTTCATTTAGTTGGACAGGTCAATTTTGTAAGTGGTCGGTTTTTTACAAAAACGCCCAAATATGCTGTTTAAGCAAGTGTTTAAAAATTTGCTAGCAAGTAGATCAAAAACGTAAAAAAATATCTGGGTTCCGTGGCCAAAGGCCAAAAAACGGAATCTATGTTTGTCTGTCCGTTCATAAGTGAGAGCTATTTTTTTTTCGAAATTAAAGAGCTATGTCGAAATTTGGTAAGTATGTAGATTTATTTTAGCACTTGCCCTGTGCTTGGGATAAATTTTCTTTAAAAAAATAATTTTATAAATTTATAGAAAATTTATCCCAAGCACAGGGCAAGTGCTAAAATAAAAATACGTTGCGAAAAACGAAAGTTATGGCCATTCTAAAATGTGAATTTCATCTGCAATGATGAACTCATTTGGTGGGTACTCAGAATTGTGTATCTATAGGACATAACTACCCGCGTTAACGGGTTAGAAAGGAATTAAAAATTTCGCCACGGGACTTGAATCCTCAGTAGCTCAATTGGTTAGAGCATTCGTCGGCTTGAGACGAAAGGTTACAGGTTCAAATCCTGTCTGGGGCGAAATTTTTTCTTTCTTTAAAATTTATAGAAAGTATGTAGATGTATTTTGTGAACCGCGTTAAGATTTTTACATAAAAATAGAAAAATAACAATCAGTTTTAGGAGTTTTGTTTTTTTGTTTGAACTAGATCTAGTAAGCAGCATTTTTTAATAGCCATTCACACGTCCACCGATACTTTACTATCCAAAACAAAAAGATAGTTGTACGTCCAACGATACTTTAGTATCCTTAGCTACAAATTTTATAAAATCGTCATCTATCGATAATATCCATTACTTTTTGCATGTTTGAGTTGTGGAGTCAATAACTGACGAACTACTTTACCAAATAATCATGAGATGGCAGTGTAAGAAGTTTCGACAAATAAAAACTAACGTTTATATTCAGTCTACTAACGCTTTGGTCAAGTGTTTTTGAAGCGCCAGCGATTTTGTCGAAAGTCCTTTAGTTTTATTCATTTGTTCGTAGATTAAATTATAATTAATTATCGTACATTAAAATAAACTAGATGATTTGTGCTTTATAATTAAGTATTCATATCACAGGTTTAAAAACTAAATCCAGTCATATTTTGATTTCAAAGTATAGCTGTTTCGAAAAAAAATATTTAGGAGCCGCCATTGTTGTTATTGACCCAATTCTAGTTATTTCTACGTAGTTTTTCAGTGAAATATGGATTTATAGTTTGTCATAAACATAATAATACACTGTAAAAACAGAAATATACAATATTCACGGAAGATTCCATACAAAAGTCATTTTATTCCTCAGGTGTTTAGGTTTAGATTACTGTCCACGGACGGAACTAAAATGGTTCAAATTAAGGCTGTGTACAAACAGCAAAATATGATTGCAATATTCGTTTCGTTTCGTGTAGTGGTGTTTCTTTGTCTGTTTGACATAAGGAATAATGCTATGTTTATTAATGATTGTCGACTTTTGCTATCATTTTTGACTTTTCTTGGTGGTTTCATCTCACTTTATTTCCCTTGTGGTGGTTTAATAACATAATTTAACAATACAGAAATACAGATGATACAACCAAATACTAGGCCTATACTGGAACATCACCGTTTCCTGTAAAAACTGGCTTTAAATAAAGTCGATTTTGGTTATGCACCAGCGAAGTGCCTAGAATGTAATATAAATTTATGCAAAGGTGGCTTTTTAATGGCGTACCACACATAATTGATTGATTTTTTATTTATTTTTACAGTTACAATGTTCACACATTTTTTTATTTATTAAGGATTATTAAATAAAACACGACATTTATATTATTATTGGTGTTTACTTTAAAACCTCACGTAGAAAAATGCATAACCGTCTTTTTTTAAGTTGCGTAAATAAGTCCGGATGAGTCCTTAAGCGGCCATTTTGCTTATATTATTTTGAGTTCGCGAGCGAGTGGAAAGCGCTTGGGAGCATTGCGATAAAATTATTAAGAAAGGTGTTTTGTTTCGATTTGTTTAACTACTTCGAGTTAATTATACATAAAAATTCATGCATCATTTGAAAGGAAAAAAACGTCTAGTTTGTTGTAACATTGTTTAATTGGTAAATAAAAAAAATGTTTTCGTTGTGGTGTAAATCCTATCCTATTAATATTATAAATGCGAAAGTTTGTAAGTATGGATGTATGGATGTTTGTTACTCTTTCACGCTCGAATGGCTGAACGGATTTGTCTGAAATTTGGAAGACAGATAGATTGTGACCTGGATTAACATATATAGGCTATTTTTAATCCCGATCGCACACCGGGTTTCTGTGAAAACGCGGGCGAAGCCGCAGGTAGCAGCTAGTGAATACTAAATTCATGTTATTTCATCTTCAAGTTCAGTATTTATACCTATTTTTAATACGTAAAATAAAATTTTCAGTCCTTAAAAAATATTTAGATTTAATATGTAGTCTTCTATAAAATTTTCGCAGTATTTATATTTACTCTAGGTATTATTAGTTAAGAAGCTATAAAAGTTTTTTGATACATCATAAGAGCGCGATACAGGCGAGGTCGACAATATTTACATACCACTAGAACTGTTTCATTGTTTGCTATGGAACCCGCGAGATGGAGTAAATTTAATACAAAATATAGCTATGTTGCCAGATTCGGAAACGATTTCAAAAAGTTGAGAAAAAATCACAGGCTAATCTCCATGTCCATAAATAAATACTGATTCTCAGAAGAATTATACAAATGGGTCTAACCCCAAACTATCCAAAATTGTATGCTTGTGTTATCGATGTTAGCCGATGATACCAATACCAGAAATTATTAATATTAACAATTACTGCTAGTGACCAGTAGTATGTTCACGATATAAATGCGTTTCTTGTTCATCACCAATGAGTTTTCAAAAAAAAAATATAACCGAACTACGCCACAAACAGTGTGTAATGAATAACGATTCAGAAATTATTTCCAAGAAAAAGTAAGCATTTATCCTTTTTGTTGTTTTTTTTCAACATTTATTTTTTTATTAAGATGATAAAATAACTTTTCACTTAATTAGATTAATTAAACTCGAGGTAAAAATATTAAAAAACTAAAAAAAACAATAATATGGAAACTGATTAAATATTCTCTTGATTGGCAGTAATTTCTGAAACTATATGTGTGTGACAAAAATTAAATACACAATAAAAACCAAAACAAATTAATCATCAAAATAAAATGTGTTAATATGTTTTCAAATTTCAAAGTGACATAATAATTGTACTAAGACCAAAAAACAAATGGCAACATTAAGGAATCCATGATCAATGGTTCGAAGTTTAGAATTTGTGGAATTTAGGTAAAATGGTGAATTTCTGTAAGTACGCAATATCTATATTTTCTTGTGATTCTAGCGTATTGAATGGTTTTCCATATTTTAAAGTATAGCTCTGATTCCTCCATTACGGAATAAAAGTTTAACGATACTGATATACGTAGAGAAATGAGATAGTGAAATAATTTTTGTGTTTTTAACAACGTCGAAAGAAACCATAAAAAAGCTTTGTTTCTATCATTTCCCAGTAAGTAAAAGATGTAATATAATATGTCTGTAATAGAAGAATGATTTGTTTAAAATTCGAGTAAAAATAAAAAGTGTTCTAGTATGTTGTTGTTTTTAATTTACTGATAAAGCTTAAATTTTGATAATATACAGTTTTTTTACAGTTCACTATTTCTGTGTTTATTAATTAATACATGCCAACATGTATATCATTGAAATTTTAGTTTGATCTTGTTATTTCCGAAACATTCCAATGAAAACAATGGCAAGGAGGGTCGGATATCCTACAAAATCTACTTATGTTTGTGGGCACCAAGAGATGGCGCTGTAAAACATTTTGATCCCACAGTATTTGTATGTATTCGAATTTCTTGTCGGAGTACTATAATTGTTCTGTGGCGCGATCCCAACCGAATCAGCGCCACGCGTAGTTGGACGGACAACGGTATAATAGGTATTAGCACAGAGTATATAAATACTACGTAATAAGAGGCGGGACTTCCATAGATACATAGCAAACTCGAATTTGTATAAAGTTTACTTGAAAAAGTGTAACCCGTATAATTTGAATGTAAGTCTAAAGGCCTTCAGATATAAGGCAACTAGTGTCATATGATTTGGGCGAATAAAAAACAGCAAACTTATTTTTTTTTTTATTTTTTGATATGAAAGTTGCATCAAACTGGGTTTTAGGTCCGGACGTATGAGTGGATAGGTACTGTAACACCAATATTTAAAATGATTGTGCTTCACTGTCAAGAGATGGCACTGTGTAGTTTAGAATTGAGAAACCGTATACAAAAAGCCTTTTGATATAATGTCTTGATTATTATGAATCATCGCAATTGCAAAAAAGGAATCAAACACTACAGTTGTAGCAAATTAGATTAACTGAAAGAACTTTTATATTAAGATAACTGCTTCCGGTTTCGGAACCTTTTAATGAGCTAGCCGTCTCCGGTAACCGGCTCGACTGACTCGCTCATGAAAAGGGCGCGCCGGACGCACCAGAGTCCGGTCTCGACTCTCGCACTTAACCACACTTTATTGTGGCTTTATTTAACAAATAGTCCCTGTGAATAGTCCTATCCTATCGATGTAGTTTTATTGAAACTGTGTTTTACGTTATACCGAAATATTAATATAGGTAGTATAAAATATGAAAAAGCGCAAAAAATTTACCTATAGATAGCAACTGCATATCACAGGCCAACAAAAAAAGTATTTTTATTTAACGGGATGAGAAAAATCCTGCCTTTCTCCCGGTCATAGATCAATCGCGTGCCAAATTTAATCCGTGGAAGGACGTGGTATTTGGTGAATTTCCAAAAATATTTTCTTTGTCTACTTCATTACATCTATCTGTATGCCAAATTTCAGCTCATTGGGTCCACTTATTTGACCTATGCGTTGATCGATTTCAGAACGACAAAGTTGTCTTTAAAGGTACTAGATTAGAAAATGCCCATGGTTACGCCCCCATATAAAAAATATTATTCTTGATGATGGGATTCAGCCTCTTATGTCAACCCACAAAAAATAATATAACATCTCAGCTCAATGAAGGACAAACAAAATTTTCTCAATTATGTACAAATATTTCCTCCAATATATTTATACATATATTCGAGTTTAGATTTACCATAGAAATAGGAATATTAGAGTTCAATGGGATTAGTCTAACCGGTCAACAGTCCAAAAGCAAAAGCGATTTTCCGCCCGATGACCAGCACGTTTGGCGAAAAATGGCGGCAAAATAAAATTGGCGAATAACGATGATATCTTTCGATTTATGTATTAAAAACATATAAATGTATATATTTTTATTATCCTTGAGGATCAAGATACGTAATAACGTAAAAATGTGTATGTTTAATCTCAAAACCATTTGCAACAAACAAAATGTGAAAAAACTTTCCGTGTTTTTTCCCAAGAAAAACATTTCTTATTAAAAACAAACGTGTTTTATTTACCTTCTGTATACTTTATTCGAAAGAACTTGAAACGTTTAACAGAATGCAATTACAAAAACAACAATGTACATGCAAATATTTTACAACACAAGCTCTATAGAATTAAAGTCTTGCATATTCGAAAAAGTGTCACGTGCTATTTAAAAAAAAAAGTATCTTCACGCCCATATCCCCGAAGAGGTAGGCAGAGGTACAACCAAGGCACCTGCGACTAGCCGAAGATACTAAGTCCCACAATGTGATAGGTGGCAAGCCTATCGCCAACCGGGCACATTTCCAATCCCGACCAACATTTTTTTATTAGAAAATTGGAAAAATCCAATTTTCTTTATGTTGGCCGACCCGGGATTCGAACCCGGGACCTCATGCAGTCAAGTCCAACACCCGAACCGCTAGACCACAGAGGTCTTATTATCTATTATTATGGAGTATTTAGTGGAAGACACTCATAAATCTTATATTTTTTATCTGTAGATATGTCATATAAACATATTACAAATGTTATTTACAAGAATAATTTTATTATATAATTAGAAATAGTTAAAATCGAGCGGGCCGTTACGTCATAAGTACATACATACATACATGACCGACTTAAATATCGCTAAAGTTTATGTAAAACTAGTTAAATGATGTGTAGTGTTTTATAAAATTGTTTATCACTTACCAAAATATAATTTTAACACTTAACTAACACATTTTCACATCACTTTTTGTTTTCAAGTCACTAACCGACCACATACTCAAAAAAAGCGCAACGGATGAATAAATCATGCCAACTCAACTCGTTCCGAAAATTTTTTTACAATGTTGACATACTTCAAACTTTTTAATACGACGGGTTGTTTATTCTGCTACAGACTAAAAAAAGTTGTTTGAATACACGAAGTTTACTTGAACAAACTGGAATTAAGAATGGAGCGCGGCAGTCGAGGCCCAAATCGGGTCGGGACCATTGAGCGGACATTTTTTAGACACCCGATATGGGCTGCGGACCGTTGACTGGCTAAGAGCCGGTGGAAGATGGACCTTCTACGATCTGATAACCGGATGAGACATAATTTTTATCAAATATAATTTATAAACAACTATGCCTATAATTACTTGCCTATCTGAAAGTGCTCAAGGCTATTTTTAATTAAATTATGTATGCTTTAAGTATGATTTTTTGCAGGCAAGTCTATATGGCTGATTTTGTAATAAAATAATCTAAAATTTGATATAACTTTCGATAAGTTAGCAGAACGATGGAGTCACCTATATTGACTTACCTGTTCACATCTGTTTGCTGGGTAGCTATACACAAAAATGAGTAGGCAAGCCTACTGAGGCATATTCTGTGTGTTAAAACCTAACAGTGAAATAAAATTCATTTGGTTATCAAGAGAATGAAAATGATGAAAAAAAAATCGATTAAAGTTAATTTAATTAAAAATAGCCATAAGCACTTTCAGATAGGCAAGTAATTATAGGCATATTTGCTTATAAATTATATTCGATAAAAAATATATTTCATCTGGTTATCAGATCGGTGAAGGTCGATCTCCCACGGTCTCCTCTACTAGATTTACAGAATGATTCTAACAAACTACAAATAACGCCCAACGTTTTCTGTGCTCATCAGTGTCGTACGCTTTACCAAATCTATGGCCAAAAACGCATATGTAACTCCATCTTTTGATTTTTTATAAAACTACAACTATTTGAACAGTCTGTGGTAATTTTTGTGACGTTTCTCACAGATAATATACAATACTTCTCTCAAAAGAAAAGAAAATTTGACAAAATTAATACATTCGACCAATCGTTTGCTGCTTAGAACTGGGTTATATATATAATATATATTCGTAACTAAAATTCTATTAAATGTTTAATGTAATTAATGAAATATTTAGCGATTATCATCCTGTGGACAACTTCATTCTCATAGTTGTAGGCGTCATCGGAACTTGTAACAAAGGAGATTGAGCTGGCATCTATTGGTACGTCAAAAGACTTAAAACATGATAAAGCAGTTCTCGATATTTTAATACAGTTTATAACTTTGCTGTTGTTTAAACAATGCACTAATTGGATTAAGTTCTAAAATATAACGTAATACAATCAGGTTTTCCTATTTAAAATTTAGAAATAATTAAATCCGTAATAAATTAATTTAAATCGATAACTCCCGCCAAAAAATTGCGACAGTAAAGCTAGTTTGAGAACCCCACGACAGGAAGTGAGTGATGAAGGTGCTACGCAGGCGCAAATTGACCTTTCGGTTGAAGAACCCGTCGGTCACATGTGAGTGTCGATAAATATCTTAGTTTTATCGTGAATACTGTTTCATTAATTATAATTACTGTTTTTGTAAGTATTTTCCCCAGTGAATGCAATTTTGTGAAAATTATTTATTATAACTGTGTGGTTGTTGTGTTAAATTTGAAGATAAACCAATCGCGAAACCGGCACGTTTGTCAATTTGCTTTTTCCTATATGCTCTCGTATATGTAAAGAAAGATGGAGTTACTATAATTCTTTACATATTTTTAACTTACCGCATTGGTTTTGTGGTACTTTTTATAGTTTTGGGGTTAATATCCATAAAAGTGAGTTGTATGAAGATTGGACCAGATTTTCGGTCACCACATGTTCGCCAACCACACGGTATGGCTATTTCTTGCAACTTCTCGTAAGGCAGACCAGACTTCTTTTGTTTGTTTATTCTTTATTTATATTTTCATTTTCAAACTTTAATTTGCTTAGCCCAGTTATTGTCATATATTACAAAGCATAGGTTTCCGACATTATGCGCTAGGTGGGGTTAGGTCATCTAATTTTTGCAATGCACTTTAAATGAAAGCAAATTTTAGTGTTGAAAATATGAATTTACTATGTTTGCAACAATTAATAGCTTGGATAATTTGGCACTGGTAAATAAAACATCTGTGCTAAAATTCTCTGGTAGTTAAAGACCCATAGTTAATTCCATTCAGTAATTATTAATTCACAATACATTAGCTGTAAATCGTAAATAGGTAAGTTAGAATACTAAACATGGCATAAGTTGACTAGTAGAAGCACATTGGTGAAACTAAGAAAAATAACTGAGTCATGTTATGATAAGGCAAATAATTTGCTTTTTGTTATCATATAACTAAAAATACTATAATTGGCATATTGTTACAACTAACACACACAAATCTTTGCATCAACATGCAAAGATTTGAAAGGTTTTTTAGAGGCCTAACAAAACTTAACAAATGTGGATATCCAAAAGGCTTAGTTAAAATGTCATCTTAAAAGTAAATATTGTGTTAAGATTTAGTAAATATTTATATTGAATCCCAAAAATATTATAAATGTAATAGTTTCTATGTTATTGCTATTTTATTAAAATGACTGGTTAAATTTGACTTAAGTTTAAGTTGTATAAAATGGAATATGAAGTTCAATAACATGGTTTGCAGGTTATGTTCCTTACAAATCTTTGTAAATTATATCTTACAGGTATTATAAAATTCTACTAATAACTATTAGTCATACTTAATTAAATGCCCCTTTGCTAATGGTACTTCAAGTTGAACTTATCGGGTAATATTTATTTGAAATCATTTCAAGAAAAATCTTCATTAATCCAATTTAGTGGCCTGTAAGCTCTAGCTTATGAGAG
The DNA here is from genome assembly GCA_002245475.1 of Calephelis virginiensis. NCBI lineage: Eukaryota > Metazoa > Arthropoda > Insecta > Lepidoptera > Riodinidae > Calephelis > Calephelis virginiensis. The sequence goes on from NJDC01004604.1 coordinate 185,986, forward strand.
GTGGGTATCTGGGTGGTTCAACAAAAGTTCTCTTGTAATCAAGTGCAAACTGTCTTTGAGGAAGCAATTTTTACTGTATAATATTGTGAGAGTGGTACATAATTAATTCTGGCAGAGCATTTATTTAACCTAGCTGGCTTTCTCGTCTAATTAATATATAGATTAAAGTAAGAGAAAAGTTAAGTGGATAATGTAGTATGTATTATAGTGTAGTAACGATTGTACCAGTTTGAACCTAGGAATAATTTAGTATATGTTTATTAAAAAGACGGTTAAGTTTTTGTTAATTGTAAAGGTAAAGATGTAAACAGTTATCACAAATATCCATTAATTTAGTACATTTTGTAGTGATTAAAAAGTTTAAGAAAGTCCATTGATTAGCAAATAAACACAGGATGTGACTGAAATAACCCAAGGATAGTTCTAACAAATTTCTAGATTTATCGACTTCATTAGTCTGGTAGTTAAACAATATAAAAAAAAACCGTTTTATAGCAACCTAGACAAAGATAATACATTTTACGAGCCCATAGAGTCGCGAGTACAGTTTTATACTGTCCTCGTGCTGAGGGTACTCGAAAATTATACACCAATTCTGAGTATGCGTCTCATTATGCTTGTGTATTTTGGGATTATGTTTTAGGAATACAATTTGATAGTAACATGCAGGAAACCTGGGTCAGCAAAGACTGAAGCAAACAATTACCTAACATGCTATTAACAGCTGATTCAGATTTCCTTCATAGTGTAATAGCAACAGATCATACAGCTGTGGTAATTTTGAGTTTAGATGAACAGCATTAGAAAACCTTTATTCTAACCTATATATAAAAAAATGAATTCCCATTTTGTGTGGTCAATACATCACGCTTAAACAGATGGTCCAATTTTGCTATTTCTTTTTTTGTTGTATTGGTTATTGTTAGAACAAGGATCATATAAAATGATAAACTAGGAAAATTGCAAGGATAGTGGGAAAACCACATTTCAGTTTTATCCAAACAAACTTTTAGTATCTGTTAATGTCACAAGGTAAGTTCACTGGATTAGCTAGTCCATCATACAAGTGGTACTTGTGCAGATCAACGTAGATATAAACTACCACCAAATCGAAATCACAATGTAAAACTAACCATGTTCAAAGTTATTCATGATCAAAGTGAGTCATTAGTTGGTTTGTTAGCTGCTTATGCCAGGTTATCCTTCAAAAAAATCTGCCGCCTAGCTTATTCTTTAGTTATCTATAAAATGCTAATTGAAATAATGCTTTGTTAAAGTTTTAATCTTGTAAATCAAAAATCAGTCTACTACTGGCTAAATGAAGAACAATAGATTACATCCAGACTAATATTACAAACATGAAAGTGTCTCTATCTGTCTAAGTTCAAACTTAGGCCATTTTTTTTTACATATCGTCCAAGTACTATAGTGGGGGATTAGAGTTGGTGTGAAAATCTATTCTAAGCTAAAGAAGTTGCAGGCCAACAGCTATTGTACATGACACAAATATTGAAAAAATCAATAATCCCTAAATATCTATATACAACATAGTTAAGAACCATCTCAGTATGTTAACTTTTAAACAAAAAATCTTATCAAAATTGGTGTATCTATGCATTCAAAAGTTTTATTATGATACTGACACATCAAACTTATAACACCCCTCTTTGGGTCGTTTTTACCTTTTTATTTATTCGTTAGGTTAAAAAGGGTCTATAATCTTCTATAATTAAAAAGAAACTGCTTTATAAATTAATGGATTTAAGAGTTAAAGACACCACACAACAAGTTTTTTTGATAAATTAATCTTCTAGATAAGACAACTGATATATTTTAAAATTACATGTGATTTGTACATGCTTTTCTGAAAATATTCTTATCTATTGTTGATGTAATAATATTAGTTATAAAATGACAAAATACCTCAATAAAAAAAAATAAAGGTAATCTTGGTTTGGAAATTTACCATCAATATGATATTACTTTTGAATAATATTGAAGATTTTTAAAAATTGGCTCCATTGGTTTTTAGTTAATGGCAATCGTACAAATCTTTTCAATTATATATTTAATAAATAATTGATTGGATGCATGTTCCAGTATAAATAGTAAACTAACTGATCCAAATGTTTGAAGTTTGCCACATATTTCAAGTCCTTAATGGATCTAAACAAAACAAATGTGTTGAGCTATCTTCAAACTTGTCCAGCTGAGCCTTAAAACCTTGATTTCTCACCAAGAACTAACTGTCGGATAGAACTGCTAGAATAACTTGCATATTATAAACCACTGTAATCATAATCCACATTCTTGAATTTGTGATAGTTTTTCAAGATAGGCATGTGGACAAACATGCATTAAATAAAGAAGGTTAAAAGTCATGGTTTTTGTACAATTTAATATTTACACTTATATATACATAATGCTCAGAGAATAGCTACTTCTTCTTTTATAAATATGCTTTCGATTGTTTTTCACAACTACTTTGCCAATGTCAAACTAATTAACTAGTTAATTCAGTCAGCCACAAGTCACTATGTACAAAGTCATGTCAGGTCAGGGTCTTAAGTAAAGCGGTGGCTTTCTTACTCAAGCTCATCTAGGAGAATCGACTGCAGCGAGGAAATAGACAATATAATAATTTCTCCATGATTATTTCATTTGTGCACTTTCACTAAACAAAATTTGATCTAATTCCCATCTAAATTAACCAATTTCACTCAATATAAACACGAAATTCAATAATAATGAAAAAAATCACGACCACCTTCATTTACAATGCAGTCAAAACCTGAATAGCTACTTACTTGAAATAATAATATAACACTGGTCAGAATGTTACTCAAATTTCTATTAAATTATTTTTAATTAAATTTTGTAAGCGGAACAAACTTAGACTTTTTTATATGTATCAAAATATGACATATGGCATAATTTCTTTTTGTAAATGGAGCATGTAAACTTTTACACTGATTACACTGTGTAACCTACAGGGAGATCAATGACTTTAGGTCAATGTCCTCTGTTAATATTTTCTTACTCATGCTTTACTGTTAATGCCAAGGTTAAAATAATTTGAATAATTTATTAACAAATGACAATACAAGCACATGTTAATTAAATTCCCTAATAACTAAGATAAATCAAAATTGATTTTGAAAGATCATATTCATGATTCATAATTAACCCACTCAATTCAAAGGCTACTTTCACATACATACACTAAAAATGAAAGAATAATTAATTGAATTCTTTATAAACAGAAGAATTTGTTTTAACCAATTATGAGTAATCAAAAATTTAACACTATGTCTGTATTTATACTATAATTTTCCTATTAATATCTATCTTTATATTATTTAATTTTTTTCTTAAGTAGCAACAGCTGTACTTTTAATAAATAAATGTGTACTAAGCTAAATTTTCATAGTTAAAAAAAATTAGATAAATATCAGATGTTTCCACAACAACTAGATAAGTTTGATAGTTTTAATTTGTAAATCTCATTATTTTACACTTTCTCTACCTGATTCATTAGTTCCTATCTGCATTTAAAGCATACACTGTCCCACTTTCAGTTTTTTAAAATAATTATGGCCATGGGAGGAAATAATCACTTCATTAATTATAATTTTTTTGGGAGCTTTTTAGTTATTCTAAATTGTGTTGCATATATCGTTATTTGTATGTCTGCTTACATTTTACATTAATATGTTTTTCATCTTTCACAGATCACTCCACACCGTAGATTCAACACAACATCAAAATGGGTGACATTGAAGACACACATTTCGAAACCGGAGACTCTGGTGCCTCCGCCACCTTCCCTATGCAATGTTCTGCCCTGCGCAAGAACGGTTTCGTTATGTTAAAGGGACGCCCATGCAAAATCGTGGAGATGTCCACCTCTAAGACTGGAAAGCATGGTCACGCTAAGGTCCATTTGGTTGGAATCGATATATTTAACGGCAAAAAGTAAGTACATGTAATTAGAGTCATAGTTTCTCATGTTCACACCATGCAAGTTACTATTTATATTTAAGACACAAAATCTATTCTACTTTACATTGCTGAAATCTTATTTTAAATCACAGGAGCTTTTTTAGGTTCTTATAGTAATTTCGGAAAGATATAAGATAGGAAGTGGCATTCATTTTGGAACAGTGTCTATGATTTAAAAAAAATGTAAGTTCCATTGAAAAAGTAACTAAAAAATGTGGAGTTTTATTTTTTTGCAAATATTTTTTGTGAAAAGTATTCATATTGAAAAAGACAAATCACAACTTTTTATTGTCAGTTATTCTCACAAAACTAAAAAAAGCGTCCGAATTATTGCGAGCCCATAGAGTCGCGAGTATAATTCCATATTATCCTCGTGCTGAGGGTACTCGAACATGATCTACCAGTTCCGGCTATGCGTCTCCTTGTGCAACTGTATTTGGAGATCACCGTTTAGGAATACATTTTTACCATTATTGTTACTAAACTACCATGTTTTTATTTTCACCATAAATTTGTAAAAATGGTTAAATATTATAATGTTGAATATTTATAAGCAATATGATTCTTTTATGGCAATTTTTCTTGGAAAATGGATATTAACTCGGAAAATATAGCCTTGTAACTGAAATAATTTCAAATTTGGTTGAGTATACAAAGTACGTTTTTTACAATGAAGAATTTGTTTGTGATAAAACAGCTAACGAGCACAAAGCTTTATTGATGGTAAGAGCAAACAGTGGCCTATAGACACTGTAGGTGTTATAGTTATGTCTCTAAATAATTACATGACGTTAGGCCTATTGTGCAAGTCTGCCAGTTACTGTACCCTCTCGAAAAATGAAAGTCATGAATTATTATTCTTAAGTTATTTCTGAATAATTAAATCACTAAAAAAATTCAATAAACCTCCAACAAAACCTACACCTATCTTAGTCACGTCAAATTTCAAACAAAAAAAATCGGCATCGAAATCGCTCTATCTGTTCAAAAGTTATGATTCCACAGACATACAGACACGTCAATCATATAACGCCCCATTATTCCATCAAAGGTTAAGGAATAGAATCAGTTATTATGGTAAAAATATCAATGCGTCAATTGTCATATTCCTCCAGCACAAGGATAGGACAGCCGGTGGATTTTGCACGAGGCCTTACTTAGATCCCGACAATGAGATAGCGAAGCACTAATAACATCTATGTTTATAGACGATAGTTATTCTTGTTGACTATGTTAATTCACAAGTTCCTCTTGTTGTCCAGGTATGAAGATATCTGCCCCTCCACTCACAACATGGACGTGCCACACGTGAAGCGTGAGGACTACCAACTGACTGACATATCTGACGACGGCTACCTGACACTCATGGCTGACAATGGCGACCTTCGCGAGGACCTGAAGATACCAGACGGCGACCTCGGTACCCAGTTGCGTTCGGACTTCGACAGCGGCAAAGAGCTTTTGGTAACATTTTACTTATGTCTTTACTTAACTGTAGCACGGTAATGCAGTATACAGTATTATTACTCGGCCCTGCTTTTAAATTAAATACCTACCAGCCGTACACACGTCAACACGCAATAGGGCTACGTACGCGCCTTCAGTATTATGACATCTGCCTAATTGAATTTCTTTTTAATTTTGTGATGGCTAATATATATTTTTTTTAAATAAATAAAAATCGTTTAATAGATAGGAGGAGGTGTTTAATAAAAATGGATGTGGTGTTTCCAATTACCAAATTTCGTAAAAACACAAAGTTAAAAACAGCACAATATCGTCCTTAATTCTTTTTTCCCGTATTAAGTAAACATTTGGACTCATTAAAATATCATCCAAAAAATCGCACCTTTACCTATTGTTTACAATATAAATAGAAAAATGTTATAACATCGACCGCTTGTCACTGCGCCGCAGCCGTGAATAATTGTATACCTAGCGTCTACCGAACTCGAGACGCGTAGATATAAACGCGGTTTTGCCCATTTTTTATGAAGTTTAAATACCTTATATTATATTACCGTGACAGTAGCGCTCTGAAATAGTAGTCAGTGATCGCCGTTGACGTGTTCCGATTGGGAGCGGGAACGCTTCCGCAAGAGACAAATGCTCTAAGTCTTAGAATAGACTATTAACATCTTAGATGTCTATAAGGCAACTTGTATATTCTACTATCAAGAGATCTATCTGCTTCTTTGTGTTTTTCTATATTTGAGCTAGTGTAAATGCCTAACCCCACATACCGAGCGTGAATTCGGGTTCGATTCCTGACGGGGATAAGCATTTGTTTACTGAGCATCTAGATGTCAGCATTTCTGGGTGTGTTTAGAAATTTATTCCAGTATCTGTTTTAGTATTTGTATCATTGACTAACATCAATTAAACACAAGCATACAATATACTTATCATACAATATATTTATCCAAATGTATATTTTTTTTATTAGTAGCAATAATTTTCCAAAAGTGAATCCAAATTTTCTCTCTCTTCTGTAAAATTTGATATTGTGAATTTTCAAATGTAAGACTTATCTAATGAGAATTTTTTAACAATTACAATATCATTCGATAATAATTCTGAAATAACACTGTTTTATGTCACAATAGTTTAGTCTTCGTGGTTCTATTCAACACACTTTAATCCGCTCGCTACGATTCATGACAAATGTCGAGTGTAGAGTCTCTGACATATTTCATTGTATGTTAGTGCTAAAGAAACTCGTAAAACAAAAATCTGTACCCGAACCTGAGTTAGTAAATTTTACTTGCTATATGGAAAATATGGTACTTGAGGACATCTTCAGCTATTTATTACTACTAAACCTATGGTACCCAAGATGAATTTACAGCTTAACAGGCATAGTCACCACTATTATGTAACAGGTCAGGTCCCAAAAACCGGTAAAAAATTGGTGATTCATCAACTCAACACAAAGAGACTAGACACATCCAGTTGGTGAAACTTAAAGTGATACGCCAAGATTTTTACGCGTGCCACATGTTTGAATTGAATATAATCACTTGTTTTCACTGACTGGACACACGTTCGCATTTTAATTGAATTTATGACAAAGTACAATCAAGCTGATTAGTGTTTTGTTTTGCAAAATGACAATAAACTGATGTTTTATTTATTGAAATTTGAAAGTAAAATTTCAAGTACCGTCGAGTATATTTCAGTTCGTTATATAAACTTATTTTTAAACATATTAGGTAACACCTGTTTTATGTTCACTCAAATTTTGGTGGGTGAATTTTGATGAACTATAATCTTATTTTTTTTTTATTTAAATAAACTAGCTTATCTTTTTTTTTTCTGTAATTACTCAATGTCAAATGATTCAACTCCATGTAAAAACTTTATTGCTATTATATTTCGTACATTTTTTTTGCAAAAAATTGAGTATGTCCAATCTGTGAAAACATAAAAGTGAGTATGTCCAATCTGTGAAAACATAAAAGTGATTTTATTTAAATTTATCCATGTGGTCAAATGTTAAAATCTTGACGTGTCCAGGTGGCGACCTAGTAAGTGATAACAATTTTAAGTTTCTCCATCGTAAGAGCGTTTTTAATTAACTATATTTGTTTTTCTTTCCAGTGCACTGTGCTAAAATCCTGCGGTGAGGAGTGTGTGATCGCAGTTAAGGCAAACACAGCCCTGGACAAATAAACCAACTCAGCATTTATAGGGTTATAACAAGCATATATTTTTTTTTTTACAACAACAACTTACATAAATGTAAAACAATATTTTGTATAATTTAAACGTAAGATATTAATTTGATGTGGATTCGTCTCGTCTGTCTCTCTCATGCAATAATCACGCTAAGTACAGATTGTAATACTAGTCTGGGTAAACTTAAAACGGGTTATAATACCACTGCTGGTCAGTCAGCGTTGGATTATTGCTTCCAAATCTGGTAGCTTCGGATATCATTTATTTATTTGAAATAACTTAAATATGAAGACAGCCCGACAATCCCATCGTATTGGCTGAAACTTCTTGTTTGTTTTGTTTTGTTTGTTGTCTTTTCGCTTACTGTGTTCCACCGGATGTTTAGTGACCGATCGGTGTCTGGACTCTGTCCAACGAAAAGATGAACGCAAACATGAAGTTATTACCATTCTTTATTGCTGAATTAATGCGTTTAACAAAAAACAAAAAGGGAAAAAACAAAAAAAATAGAAATAAAGAAAAATTCTTAAATGTGGTGTGTGATTGATTAGTCCTATACTTGAGGTGAGACTTATGTCATGCCTCGTTACTGCAATATGTCTATTAAATGCAGTGCAGGGTTGCCATATGCCAACATTTTGTAATATCCAATTGCCTTTCTTAAAAAAACACTCGTAAATCCTGTAGGATTTATTTGACGTTCCTGTGTTTATTTTTTTATTGTCTAAATGCATTTGGCAATTCTGTATATTAGTGTTCCCTTCACGTAACACTTGCCATCTGTTCAAATAATATAAAAAGGAATTTAAAAATACCTCAACTATTTAAAAATCCATTTTAGTAAGCTGTCGGTGAGTAACTTCATTATATAATTAATTGTAAAAGTTTCAACGAAGTTAGTCACTTAACGCTTGACTGTTTATGCGAAGTGGAGATAATAAAGTTTATAAACATCATCAACACCATATAGACGTAATATGGTAACTACGGTTCCACATATGGATTAATTTCAGTGAAGACTGAATTTGCATTTGTAGATAAAATAGAATTTTCTATCGTAAGCGTATTATAGCATTATGGCCTTTCCTTGCTCTCTATTTGAACAAATGTCTGCATGTCGTTTAATCAAATTGTACGGCCACCGCTTGCAAGTGTTGCCTCAAGGGCTCACATTCGTATATTGGAACTACTAACACCTGTGTCAAAGTGCGGTAAGATATACGAAATATTATTGTAAGGATGTAAGGTAAGGCCGGATAGAATGATATTTTTTTATGCATTCAAAATTCATACTTCGCGAGTTAGAATAATGTTTAGGCTGTTTTATTTACCAGATAATTTAAGTTGTGTAAACTTGTAAATTTTTCGAAATTGCATAATCGTTATTGTTGATCATTTTTATACTTAGCAGCTTGTAATCAGGTTTTTTTATGAAAAAATCTAAAGTATTTGTAAGACATCGGACGGTGTGAAATAAAATACTTTAGTCAATGTAACACTTTTTTTTGTAGGTTGTCGCATTCCTTAGCCCAGTTTTAGATTACTTTGGTAACAACGCACCTTTAAGTAGCTGTTATTGTCAAATAAGCTGTAGTGATGAAATTGGTACATATATATTTTGTGTTATAATTATTTATGTTATCGTACCAATTCTTATATGGCTTGGTAATATGAGACTGAGGTCTCTTTTTATATTAGTTATACGGGATGAGGGTAGGAAAAGAAATTAATGAAATGGTACAACTACTGAAAGATGTATATAGGTATGAATTGAATATAAAAATGGATAAGTGTATTATAAAACTTCAATAATCACTGTGCAATTTTCTACATGTCTTTTGTCAATGTGCAAACATTACCGAATTACATAGCAGCCGTGAATTATATGTGAATGCAGTAATATAACAATCTGTCGAATTAAATCTGTACAAAATCAAAGTGATTGTGATTCCCTTTTTTCTTTTTATGCAGTTTTTTTTATTTGTACGCCAAGTACTCTTTTTTAACCGAAATATGTCAAAGAACCAATAAAACTTAAAAATATACACATCCATTACATTGTCAGAGCTATATACTAATTATCTAAAAGGTTGTTTGTTTGTTTGAGTGCCTTAATCTCTGGGGAAGCATAATAAAGAACACTTTCACATTGCTTTCTTAAGATATATTCAAATCGTGAAACGGCGATTGTTTCAGAAATCAAAAACTAATTTATAAGGAAACTTGAAAACCACTCACTGAGATAGACAATTCCTTAGGAAGGCTAGGCATATAACAGATGATGCGTTTTGATACCCCGGTATTTTTTTAACCCACTCTTAAAAGAAGAGGAGATTCAATTCGACTGTATGTTTTTTGTGCGATTACTCGGCCAATTGTAAACGATTTTGATGGTTCTTTTTTAGAAGGATAGGTCATGCATGATTCTAAGGTAGACTCATATTAATTTTATTGTGATCCGACCAGTTCAAAAATAAACAATTAGTAGAATTCGAAAACTACTTGTAGGAGGATGTTGAATAAAGGAATTGGGACAGAAATATCAAATCACGACATAGTCTTTATTGAAATAGTTGGAGTATTTAGAACGCGCGTTATTTGAACTTAGCCTGAGCTAAACTAAGATACGTTGGTGCTCCGTATACTCTAGTGAAGCTACAGGAAACGGTTAGCAGGTATTTAATACTTAAAAAAATACTAATTATTTAAGTGATGCTAGAATTTACATTTTTTTACATTTTAGAGGTCAGCGAACAAGCACACTGCTTTCCTGATGGTAAGAGACAAACCTTGCTTATAGACATCATAGATGTTACAGGTGCGCCGCTGTCCTAAGGTCGGGATGGATGGCCTATTGTGCAACCCTACACTCCAGCCCGGAACCAGACTAGTCATTACTGTGTTAGTTCAGACTATTACTTAGACTTAATTTCTTTCTCCCGTAAAAGTAAGTACCGGTGTTTACTTTTTACGAGCTGCTTAAGTGGTTTGACTTAGGTGAAAGTTTAGCGATGATTCTTCCAGTTTGATTTCAACGTCTAATACTAATCCTTGGCACACTGTCCAGTGATATTTAAGGTAAGATAGCCAGTAAATTTTTTTATTGTAAAAGACAGCGAACAAGCACGCTACTCATGGTAAGAGATAACGTCAGCTTTCGCCAGGGTGTTAGAGTAATTGTGCAAGTCTACCGGCTACCCTACTCTCCGAACCGGAACTTGTATATTTTGTAGGTCTGAGAATCGGAGGAGAAACTTGACCACTTATTGTATCTTGCGTTTGATGCGTATGATTAGGTACTCGGCCAATTAGGTAGACAGAATATATTGCAATAAATATGATCGGTAGTCTCTCATAATATGGAAAAAAAAGCTTTAGTTTTTAGGTACCTACAGAATAATAAGCACTAAAGTACCTACCTACTTTAGGCTACTTTTATTTGTGAACAACATGATAATCTAAAATACATAAGTAGGTAGATAGGTATTTACTCAATGAAATAAAAATAAGTTTTGAAGTACTTAGGTAAGTACTGTTTTTCATTTAATTTATAAATTAGTCGTGACTGATGTTATATTATACACAGATAATACCTAATAAAGTAAATAATTACATAATTGCTATAATTTTCAAGTTTTGTATGTATTTTATATGTAGGTGGTATAGCTAGCAAATAAAGAATTTTTTTTAATCTTTTTTTAATGACAGTCCCTCGTCCTTTTTTTCGACAAACATCCGTCAAATGAGCAATGCTTTAAACCAGTTATTCTATTTTAAACCTATTATAAAATTTTTAATAAACACACGCGTGAGCTCTACGCGTAAGCGGCGGCACTCCCTGTCAGAGTGGATGCGGCTCCACGCGAATTTGTAGGCATTTATCGCTGTAGGTACGGTCGAGTGGCGGGGGCCTGACACTGCAAACACGCATGTTTCGGAGACTTGAAACCACCTTGGGATAGTACCGTTTTTGTGGGGGTCGTCTTAACTGGGTGTCCCCAAGCACCTACAACCACATTTGCAATATCTTTCCACTTCATTGATCCAACGAAGCATGTTTAAATTAACACTTTCTTTCTAATCCCGCTTTTGCTAATACGATTGACGAGCCTAACATCAAAAAGTTGAAAGTAATAAACTGAGCCTTACGTAACTAACTCAATGCTTCTTATAGGGCTAATCTTAAAACACGATTTCATACAAATTTGAATAGTATATGACATTTAAGGTACCAGGAGTATTAGTTTATTAACATTTAGTTCCAAAAAACTTCAAGGATTCGGATAACACATTTATATTTAATAATTAGCTAGCATTGTGTTCAAGAATACCTAAAATGACATACCTATCTAATTCCAACTTCTAATTTCCATGAAATCGAGATGCAAGAGTAATCCTACTTTGAAAGTAACATTGCGATAAACACATGCAAAACGAGTCTATAGCACCCAGACTCAAAACATCACTTTGAAGTAGCTAACATTTATTGGCTTACGATTTATTCCCTGTAGGCTACAAACACTCTCCAGACTTAATAATCACAGAATCAGTTACAGTACGTTGTAAATAAGACACACTAATGTACAACGCTATCACACTTGAATCATACGTAACATAGCCCCCTACTACGCTGAACAAGACCCTGACGTTTTACTTAATACGCATGAAATCAAAATAGAAATTTGATACGCACTTTGAAGGTTTACAGTGCGGAGCCTAGCTAGCTGAAACAATAATTATTACAACACGTACGAATTAACTGTGACTCCGTTGAAATGGGACCGCTCTCCCGCTGCCACGCGCGCTAAGAACAATTATAGAACTCCGACCACGCGCGGCGCTTCGCATTCACTCGCCGCAAGCGCTTAGTAGCGATAGCACCTTTGTTACCGTTGTCAAACCGATCTTTTATCTTAAAAAAATGATAAATGAAAAAAAAGTCACAGCGCAAGGTGCACAGTTAATTCAGTGGTTAATTCGTACGGATTGTACGTCGTTGCTTCAGATATCATTTTTTCCTGTTGATTTAAAGAGGAATGTGCCAAAATCCATAGACAAGGCTCAAGCTATATGTTGGCAATGGCAAGTCTATTAAGTTTCTTGTAAGTGTATCGAACACCCATCCGTATTCCCCGTATTGGCCCGCTTCTCCTGAGTAGAATAGACAATCTGCCTTCGAGCCAGCTTGTAAGAGGCGATCAAAAATTAAATGGGCTATTACCAATAAGACCACTGAAAGAGTGTATTTTTGTTACTCGTCTGGGTAGGGCTCCACCATCTATACCTTAACGGTGATGTTCCCGTCTGAAGGATAGGTTAGCTTGTAGACCTTCACCTATGGCCTAACATCTCGGCTACAAGACAGCAAGGCACCTAAAACATGTACCTATGGTGTCTATAGACCACGGCTTTCTCTTACAATCAAGAAAGTAGTAGGTATGCTCGTTCGCTATCTTATCACATATAAAATGCATATTTTCTTAGAATAAGTGGTTCCGAACCGGTGGTACTTTATAAAAATGTCGACGCGCCCAAGTACCTACTAGGTACTTGTATAGTTCACGAGAATAAAGTTTTTTTCCGATTCTGAATAGACAGTTAGATTCGGTCGTAAAATGATTTTTTTCAATCGGCAATTTCTTTTGAATCCCTTACTATGCTATCAACTCTAGTTTGAAACCTTTGCTAGATTCTGGATTCAGTGACCTCGCTATAAAAATATACGGTTGCACCTTATGAAATCTGTCTAGGTGTTAGGTACGACCTTAAACTTGGTACCTATATAAAAATTATATAGGTTATAGTAGGTATCTATGACTACAAGCAGACGCAATTTTCTTCGGTGCGTTACCCCAGCAAGAAAGTAGCACTTAGACTGATATGAGTGGGACAAATAATTAGTGCTAGATGTGCTGTACACATGCGCCGATTAAAAAATTTGTGCATGTTGTCGTTTTGGAAATAAACGGAAAAAACACTTCTTGCTGGGGTAACGTCACCCGAGCAAGAAAATTCTAAACTAATTATCGGAGAGCTAAAACTTGTGTATGAGCAGAGCTTATATTTGTGCAAATTTGTGCGCTAAAAATAAAAGTTGCGCGTCTTCAGGTTTTCGAGATATTGCGTTTCTTTGGTTACTCTATGTTCATTCGTCATAACGTCAGTGCTCGCCACTATCAAATTCCGGTCTGGAGGACAGGGAAGTTGATGAATTTACGTGAAATTCTTCGAGCTCCGACCTTAGATTTGCAATGGCCCTTTTTGGTGTCTAGAGGTGATATAAATTTCTCACTATCAGATAATCGGTCTACTTCACCGTCTACTTTCATTAAAAATTGTTTAAAATAATTTAAGGGAGATTAATAAATAAAACAACACAGTGTAAAAATATGTTAGATCACATTTCGATGTTCATGCTTAAATTAAAAAAAAATTAATACTTACTCATAACTATTAGTTTAAGGCTTGGCACAGACTTCAAACCTATTAATAAATAGCACATGTAAATAATAGGTAGTATATAATTAATATGAAAAATTTATTATTTTTTACTTTTTAGATTTGAAGTCGGTTTTTATCAACTTAGCTATTTTTATTTTAAATGTATGCGGTCATTTTCCAATTAAAACAAAAAGAAAATAGATGGAACATTTTCAACACGTCTGATCAGTCCGGACACATGTCCACTTATGACATTTTTCTGAGGAATAGATTGATTTCGGTGGAATCCATAAATCTCTTTCTACCCTGTATAAGAAGCCTCTTAACGTTAGCGTAACGGAAGGTGACTATACCCATACTAAAATTATAAATGCCGAACCGATTTTGATGAAATTTGATATGCAGAAGATCTAAGTTCAAACAGGGAATATTTTTGTTTTAAAATATCAACCCCCATATGACTATAATAGAGGATGAAAGTTTGAAGGAATACTAAAACTGAAACTATTCTATGTAGACGAAGTCGCCCGCAAATAGCTATTATATTATTTGTTTAAGACTTCATACATCCTGCAAATTTGATATGATCAACCTTGTTACTTTTAAAAGATGCAACACAAAAGAACCACTTCAGCCATGATTTACTTATTCTAATTGCAAAAAATAATAATAGGTTTTCTATTTTAAATTTTTAAAATATCTTATTCTTAAAAATAACAATAAATACCTCGCTGACATTACTAATAATGTTAATAATAACATTTAACAATATTGCATATTTACAAAAATGTAACAAATATTAACAAAAGGTAAAGGCCAATTACAATAAACTACTCTCTCTCTCTCAACTCTAATTTTATGTAAGAAAAGACATCTGTAACAAGAAAACCATTGTTATTGTTCAAAAATATATTTGTAACAAAAATAGTATGCATCTCTTTAACTGTATATACTGATAGCTTAAAGAAATTGGCCTCAAGTCTATTTCCACTCAATCTAATCTCACTTCCTGGATTATTCTAAAAAATTGAATGATTAACCTTTTAACCGACGTAGAATTTTTTACAGATACCTCCACCGCCAATGATGTAAGAACAAGCAAAACCAAGAAGTGCTTAACCGGTCAACAGTCCAAAAGCAAAAGCGATTTTCCCGCCCGAATGCCAGCACGTTAGGCGAAAAATGGCGGCAAAATAAAATTGGCGAATAACGATGATATCTTTCGATTCATGTATTAAATATATATATATATATCAACGGGGTTTTACAACACAAGCTCTTTAGAATTAAATTCTGGCATGTTCGAAAAAGTGTCACATGCTATTTAATCTCTTATTATGGAGTATTTAGTGGAAGACACTCATAAAACTTATATGTTTTATCTGTAGATATGTCATATAAACATATTACAAATGTTATTTACAAGAATAATCCTATTAATATTATAAATGCGAAAGTTTGTAAGTATGGATGTATGGATGTTTGTTACTCTTTCACGCTCGAATGGCTGAACGGATTTGTCTGAAATTTGGAAGACAGATAGATTGTGACCTGGATTAACATATAGGCTATTTTTAATCCCGATCGCACACCGGGTTTCTGTGAAAACGCGGGCGAAGCCGCAGGTAGCAGCTAGTTTATTATATAATTAGAAATAGTTAAAATCGAGCGGGCCGTTACGTCACAAGTACATACATACATACATGACCGACTTAAATATCGTTAAATTTTATGTAAAACTAGTTAAATGATATATGTAGTGTTTTGTAAAATTGTTTATCACTTACCAAAATATAATTTTAACACTTAACTAACACATTTTCACATCACTTTTTGTTTTCAACTCGCTAACCGACCACATACTCGAAAAAAGCGCAACGGATGAATAAATCATGCCAACTCAACTCGTTCCGAAAATTTTTTTACAATGCTGACATACTTCAAACTTTTTAATACGACGGGTTGTTTATTCTGCTACAGACTAAAAAAAATGTTTGGATACACGAAGTTTACTTGAACAAACTGGAATTAAGAATGGAGCGCGGCAGTCGAGGCCCAAATCGGGTCGGGACCATTGAGCGGACTTTTTTTAGACACCCGATATGGGCTGCGGACCGTTGACTGGTTATAAGAATTAACTGAAATCGATATGATTTGTAATAACACACAATGCAGTTTATTTTATAGGTATTTAAAACAATTGCAAAAACCTCTTTTAGAGATAAGCTCGCCTTTTGTATAATTTTACATTTTTACTTGTTTTTTTTTACTTTTTTTGTGTACATAAAGAATTAAAGAAAGAAAGAAAGAAAGAAAGAAACTGCATTGAGATAATTTTGAAAATACAATAACTTCAAAAACAACAGTCAGAAATTAGACTTATTTTTAAGACGGCGGCGTTGGGAGCTAGATGTTGAATGTATTATTTTTCAGACCATGGCAGTTAAAAGGTTCAAACAAATTTTAAGTTGATATTCAACATACAACGAACGCAAAATAGTTCCAACTATTTTTTATTAATATATGAAGTAGGATGTATCTTACTCCTAGGAATGAATTTTAATTTGAAACTTAAAGTCTTAAACCTTGATGTCATTGATCTTGTAGATGCTAATTTTATATATAAAACATATAATAATTAAAAATAACCAATATCAGTCCTGGCGTGATATATCTTCCAATATCCTTGCACTTTATATATAATTTATTTTAATTATGTGACAGCAATATAAACTATGTACTTGAACGTCTAAGAAATAGCATAGGTAGTCTTAGGTTATACTGCACTATATGTACCGACATAGGTATTCCAGACCTTTGCAACATGAATAATAAACTTGCAATATGAATAAGAAATTTTGTTTCATAATCAACCAAATATTTTGCATCACATTGAAATAAAAGCAACAGTTATAGGTCTCATTATAACTTTCCTTAAAAGGCAGAATCAGCTTGTTTTCTTTTATATAACAAATTGTTTTTTTATATAACAACAGATCTATCGCCAATTGCCAATTAACTCAACAAATCTATAACATGTCGTAAAATTTAAAAACCTCTAGTTTTGGTCATTCCCATTCATCATCAGAACTGTCAGACGAAAGTTCAATAACAAGGAAGGGATCATAAATATCAAATATAGTGGCAGTGTGATTTGGTCCTAACTCATTTAACAAATTAATAATATCATCATCTGTTTTCTCTTGTTTTATTGTTACTGCATTAATATCAATCTTCTCTTCAGTCATATCCAAATCTTTAGATAGTTCATTTTTAGCACTTATTTCTTGATTAATATCTCTTCCGCTTAAACATGTCTCATTACTATATTTTAAATTACTATTTACACCTCTTTTATTCACAACTCTTTCAGAGTCCTCAGAAGATGCATTTGAACTTTCATCATCAGAATTAACTAAAACTTCATTACCAACTATTGCCCGTTCACCTTGTTTTAGAGTATTTAAATATGTTACCTCATCTTCAGTTACATACAGTGTGTTTTCAGTTTTTTCTGATGATTGGTTTACTTCAATATTATTTAATACTATCGTATTTTTGTTTGACGAATTAAAATCTTTTGTAATTATTTCACTATTACGATTGTTTGATGTGTCCGAGTAGTTAATATTTATTTGTGATAGACTGTTCGACGTATTGTAGTTGTTGTTTGTATTTGTTTTAATAATGTTCTGAATATTTGCATATCTGCAACAACAAAAAAAAATTGTTAATATTTCCACGATTTTTATTCAAATACATTCGTTTTATTAATTTATGAAACCAATTAGTTTTAATAAGTAAAATATCAAATTCAACAAAATAGAAAAAAAAATACTGGCAGTCCTCCGTGTTGGCCCGGGCCCATTTGCAGAATAGACCATATGTCTTCCTGCCAGGCAGCTCATAAAATGCGAGCATAGGCTTACCGTCACTAACAGCAGTTTGGCGCAACTTTCATATAAAAAAAATAAAAAAATAAGTTTGCTATGTTTTCTATTCGCCCAAATCATATAACACTAGTTGCCTTATATCTGAATGCCTTTAGACTTACTTTCAAATTATACGGGTTATAATTTTTCAAGTAAACTTTATACAAAATTCGGGTTTGCTATCTATGGAAGTCCCGCCTCTTATTACGTAGTATTTATATACTCTTGGACTAACAGCAGATTCATATAGTGTGCGTAAATGAAATAATTGTCACGTTTTTTTGGTTAGAGGTCAGCGAACAAGCAAACGGCTCTCTATCAGGAGACACAACCGTAGCCTGCATACACCAAAGACGTTACAGGTGCGTCGTTGTCCTGAGGGATGGAAGGCCTATTGTGCAATTCTACTGGCAACCCTTCAGACCGGAACATGACGTAGACATAATGGTGGCAGGAACAGGTAGGGCGGGTAGGGTACTCGGGCAAGTTCCCGCACAGCACTCTATCACCAATGGTCTTCTTGGTAAAGACGTATATCTTAACCTGTGTTTCACTCTTACGAGGTAACTGGGTGAGAGGTAGCTGGCCTGTTCTACTTAGTGATCCTAGACCAAAATAAGATAAACGTGACGCCAGATATAAATTTTAATTACTATTTGGATCCAGAAATACGTATATTTATAGTAGAAGATCTGAACCTTCCGACCTAAACCGAGTTGGTAATAGAATAAAACATATTTTATGATAAATTTAGTATATAAAAAAGTATCTTCACACCCATATCCCCGAAGATGAAGGTAGAGAAACAACCAGACACTAGCCATAGACACTAAACCCCACAATGTGATGGCTGGTAAGCCTATCGCCAACCGGGCACATATCCAATCACGGACAACGTTATTTTTGGAACGAAGTACCTTACGGCACGCTTGAAGGAGATAGGGATTTTGCTGCGCGACCGAACTGAAAAAATGTGATAGTAAAACCGTAATGAAAAGTCCGTGGAATAAAACCGTTAAATGAGACGTGCGCAGGCGCGACATTCGTATACACAAGCGATCAGTGTATAATACCTTTCTCTTTCTCCCTCTTTTTTTTTCTTATGCCTTCTCGCTCTATTACAACTCCACTCCGACAATTGTGTCCATTCTACATTAGCCGAAGGAACTTCGTTTCTACCTGGTGTCCCACGAATCCACATCTTTTTTTATTAGAAAATTGAAAATACACATTTTCCACTTTTTCGGATTAGATTCGGATCTTAGACCATAACATCTATAAAATACGTCATCAACAAAAAATCATACATTCTTAAATTCACGTTAAAACCCGTCCAAGATATTTCCAGAAAAAACATTAGAATACCTTTCCAATATGTCAGATTCATTGCGGTCTGCAATTAATTTGTTCTGCTGCAATCTTGCCAGCAGTTCCGGGTTCTCATCAGCTGGATCTTTCAACTCCTTGTGCTTCACTGTACTGAGAACGTCCTCCCACTCCCTCTGCTGTCTCATTTTCTGTAGCTCCCTTCCACAGTGTGTGAAAATGAGTGCAGCTGTACAATTTAATAATGTTTAGACACTGCCGTTTTTCCTTGGCATTTTATAAATTTATATTCAATAATTTTCGTCATGTAATAATTATGAAAGACAGTACACGAGAAGAAAAAAAACGCTGTCTAATTATAAGGCGAAATCCGGTGGATCATCCTAACGGCCAGACCCAAGTAATTTTAAGCAAAACAGAAAGATTCTCAGCACTTGCTTTCAACTTAAGGCTTACAATAAAAAAATATCCTCATCCAACAAGTACCACCTAACAAACATGTAAAAAAATGAGTTGTACACTTAAGAACTGTGAAGTATCTTACCATAAGCTCTTAAAACAGTATTATTTTAATGATACTGTCATCGGAGAAAGACAACCATATGACGTATGTCAGAAAGGTGGAAATAATACTGCTCTAAGTGTTCATGGTAACGATTTCTAATAATAACCCAGCTAATATGTACACACTGTTTGAAAATATTTTAAGTAGTTTATTAGTGTCGTGAAAAGACAAAGTATCCCGGAGGATGTTGTATTATAGTATGTAAGTAAGATCTTCACGCCCATATCCCCGAAGAAGTAGGCAGAGCCACAAAAAGGGCACCCAGGACTAGCCAAAGACAGATCCTAACCTCCTCTTTTTTGGAGTTAAAAATAGATTACGGTACTACTATTCAAATTATGCGCTTAGGCTTTACAATTTTTACTCTTTTACACTTTATACTTTTAATTTTAAATTGGCTGACCTAATCTAAATTCAAGCGAAATAATTATGTGATATGACATCTCTATATAGATATTTTTAAAATACATTCGGATTTCCGAAGCTAGACGAATAAAGCCGAAGCGCATAATTTAAATAGTACTACTGCACCTAAATTACAGATTATAGTATGCAAGAGCGTCGCCAGCCTATGGCCTAGATGGGGGCAAGTTGATACAGAGATTGAGAAAAATATACATTGTAGGTTCAATCGGGAGTCTCGTGCCCTCGACTTTTTGACTTGCCTTGCATTTCGCTCTAAATAGTAGCAAACTAGTAGAAAAAGTACTAGAATAATCGATCAAGTCAAGTTAAAGACATAAGACTGTTTGCTTTATCATTTTTTTTAGAATCTCTATGGGACGGCAGCTGCCCCTCTTGCCCCCCCTTGGCGAAGTCCTTGATAGTCCGTAATTAAATAAAAAAGTAAACACCTTCTTGTAACATCTGTTGCTTAGTCCATCCTAGACCATCATCCTCGTTAGCTTTTGTAACACAATTGACAACATCCATGAAATCCGGAAAGATTATTTTGTCATTGACAATGTTTTCATTCAGAATATTTTCCAGTCTTTGGATTGGTCCCTTGGGATGACCATTCATGACTTTAAGATGTATTCTCCGACTTATTCTGGGTGTGTTACCGGTAACTTCACATAGCTTTTTATAAAGCTCCACTATTTTGGCTTTTAACCTAAAATTGTATTTTTTTTTGTCACTTAAATAAACTGACATTATATGTATATTCACGCCTATATCCCAGAAGAGATAGGCAGATGCACAACCAGCCCACCCACGATTTACCGAAGACACTTTTTTTTTGTGATATTTGAAGGCGAACAAGCAGACGGATTTCGTGATGGTAAGAAATTCTCGCCGCCTAGAGACACCAAAGGTGGTAATGGTGCGTTGCCAACCTGAGGCCGGGATGTTGGGCCTCGAGCAAAAGTAAGTTTACCGGCTACTTTACCCTCCAAACCGGAACACGTCATAACGTTATGGCGACAGGAATAGGTAAGGCGGTGGTACCATCCAGGTGAGTCGCTGCGAAACTCTACCACCTAGTCAGATGTCGTGGTGTTAGTGACGGTAAGCCTATACTCGCGTTTTACGAGCTGCCTGGCAGGAAGGCAGATGGTCTATTCTGCGAAGGAGCCCGGACCTCCACAGGGAAAACACTAAGTCCCACAATGTGATTGGATAGCAAGCCTATCACCAACCGGGCACATGTCTAATCCAGGGCAACATTATTTTTATTACAAAATATAATAATATACATTTTCTAATTTTTCTATTGCCCGACGCGGAAAACGAACTCGGGACCTCAAGATAGATTATGTTACCAAAATGGTTGCATATACATTTTATCAAAATCTTAACCTCCTCCTTTTTGGAGTCAGTTAAAAGATAGACTACCTATTAACCAAAATTTGACGTTTAAGATTTTGTGACATTCATGGCACCTTCCACATTATAACTGCAGAGAGTGCTTGTCTTTCGTAAATGTCTTAATGTCATAACATACATACATATTACATTTCTTCACGCCAAGTCCCTTACGGTTGGCATGGATTGTCGAGTGCCAAACCTTACGATCCTGGCAGACCTGCCTGGCTTCCTCCATATTCATTACTCTTTTCATACAAACACGCCGGCTTCGGAGACTCGACACCACCATCGGATTACACCGAGCGATTTGATACGAATGCGGTCAGCGTCGTGATACGAATGTCACAACGAAGCAATATTATAGTACAATTTTAATTAAGTATTATAGAGGGCGGTATACCCAAACGATTATGACTTAGGAACCTTCAAGAAAAGAGCGTACTCATAAAGGTCGGCAACGCATCTGTGATACTCCTGGTGTTGCGGATGTCCGTGGGCGGAGGTGATCACTTTCCATCAGGTGACCCACTTGCTCGTTTGCCTCCTCTTCTATAAAAAAAAAAGTTAAGTAAATATTTAGGAGGCTGGAAAATGAAATTTAATATTTTGTGCCTTTGATATTTTAATGGGTTCCCTTGGAGACCCAACACAACACCTAAAACTTTTCCAAGTTTGACAATACGCTAACATCTCAATCAAAAGTTAGATATATAACGTCTATGTTTTAAAAGTTTGATAATAATATACTCGTAAAACAATACAATTATATAATTACAATAACATAGTAAAACAGATTTAAAACATACCTGTCACTTTTTACGTATGGGGATGACGAGTTATCAGAAGTTACTTCTTGTTCATCCAGTTCCTTTAAGTTCATTTTTAAATGAGCTATCTCGTTTTCAATAATAAAAATTTCGGCAGTTTTACTATCTTTACCTACATAATCAGAAGTTTCAACAACTGCTTGTGGAATCAAATAACTACCTTCTTGAAAGGGATTTTGTAATTCTGATTCATCCTCTTGACTTATATCTATTACATTATTTTCCTTATTTTCAGAAATTTCTTTTGAAATTTCACTAAGATTTGTATTTGATACAAAATTAATTTTGGTATTTTTATCTTGAGTTTCTTGGTAATCACTACTTTGTTTAGTTTTAGACCAATACATCAAAGTGTTTTCATTTACTTCTGAGATCTGATGACTCTCTTCGGTAATTGTAAATGAATTTTCTTCATCTTCACTTAAATCTATTTCCAACACATTCACTTTATTGTCAGATTGTTCAATTGGAGTATCACAAATAACAATATCTGAATCTAAAGGTCCGTTATCTTCTATTAATACTGGTGACTTTTGTTTTCTAGTTATATCTATTGTGTGATTACCTTCCTTTATTTTATTTTCTTTATCAAACATAACTCCGCTATTTAAAGAAGTTTTGTTTGGCGATTGTTCAATTGGAGTATCACAAATAACAATGTCTGAATCTAAAGGTCCATTATCTTCTATTATTAATTCAGAATTTTCTTCTCTAGCTATATCTAATTTGTGATTACCTTCCTTTATATTTCTTTCTTTATCAAACATAACTCCAATTTTTAAAAAAGTTTTGTTTGGCATTTTAATTTTATTATCTAGATTTGTTTTGTCGCTAATTTTTCTCTTTTTATCTGTAAGTTCACAAAAACGTAATAAAGGAGTTAAGAGTAAGCTCAAAGTTGAAAATGTCAGAACCATAAGGCTTGACTAAAAGTCACAGTAGCTATCTCGACCTAACTACTATCACGGCTACACCCCAACCCATCCCCAACCTTACCACGTGATCTTGCCCTATTTAGTATTGAAAATTAACAATAGATTTTACAGATCACAGTTTGCCGTCATCATTAAACCAAGCATTATTAAATATGGTTAAACCAACCACACCAAAAAAACAATGTAACTTATTACTTTTGTAATGTAACTTATACAACAGTTCCTCATCGAATTTCATGAGATTGTTCAATGAAAACATTTAACTCTACAAAAGCCAATGTCGAAGAGTTTGCCCTCATTAGCGACGTTGCATCAATAATTACGTAAACGCACCCATATTATGATATTTCCTTAGTACCCCAATATTCACCAACAACTTTTGTCACTATGATGTGGTGTGATTGTAGTTTGAATGAATTAAGCCTAATCCTAATGTAGATAACTAATATGTACTCTATAATAGTACTAGTATTAATACATACTCTACTAATATTTATTCGTAGCCTCTGCCTGGTCTAACGATCCGGCGTCAGACATAACTTCTTGAGGTCCTACGCTCGATTCCCGGGTCGGGCAAAAAAATTATAAAATGTATATTTCCAATTTTGTAATAAAAATAATGTTGCCCTGGATGTGTGCCCGGTTTGCGATAGGCTTGACACCTATCAAATTATGAGACTCAGTGTCTTCGGCTAATCGTGGGTGCCCTGGTTGTGCCTCTGCTCACCTCTTCGGAGATACGGACGTGAAAATACTTTTAATAAGTATACATATATTAATTTTTTGTACAGTATTTTTTTAACAGTTTGCTTCGAACATAGATCCTTGAATTAGGTAAATTAAAATGTTTAACTCAATTTGCCAGAAGCAAAAAAATTTGCTAAACTAACATTTTGCTTAAATTTGTTGAAATTTGTCATATTGCTTACTGTTAGTCTCAGCTAAGTAGATTTAAAAATTGTTGTAGAGATCTTACCTTTTATATCATAAGTTAGCGTAATTGGTTCGATCCTCTTTTTTACCACTGACGCAACTAAGATGTCACGTAAATCTTTGATATGGCTATATTTGTGACTAGGATCTTTTTCTATCAGTGTCAAAGATCTTTGCAAGGTTTTTTTAAAGTCTTCTGACTCTTTAAACTGTTGACTAGCTACATTATAAGCTTCTATTAAAGAATTGTTTATTACTTTATGCATCCCATCTGAATTTTCAAGACTAAGACATTTCACAATTAACTGTTTAAAAAGTGTATCTCTTCTCCTCCTTTTTCTATTATTACCTTTACTAGTCTTTTCATCACTAGAAACCTCACAAATTTCTAATATCTGAAAATAAATTATAAAAAATAAAATATCACATAATACGTAACTCTATATGATATGAGTTTTACCAGAAAAAAAACGTTCCCCGAAAATGCTGATTAAATCTAGATGGCGTTCTGCGATTGTCAGAACTTAGTAGTGTTTACCTACTTCGCTTGCGATATATATAATATATGCCAGGTGAATAGTTTGTACGAGTGATGACGAAATAATGAGCATAATTAGCTAGATGGCGCATAATTAAATCGAAAAGTTCACATTTTACATTTATTACAAATAAGCTTTTGTACTACAACGTCGACCTTTGAAACTAATAGATTTTTTGAATGATAGTTCAACGTCAGTGTAGTACAATGCATAAATAAGTTGCTTTACAATTAAGAGTACAGGGTTGGAAACCCAGGTTTATTTTGTTTTAAATATTTAAGTCATTTCCGGGTCTGGGTTTTCATTAAATTTATTTTGATATTTAGGTATTTAAACTATATCAACTGTATACTGTATAAAAAAATTAATTTACTACACAAGCATAATATGTGTGCCTTCCTTGGTAATTTGCTTACTTTGGGTATAGCTTTTCATTGTTCTGAGGGAGTTAGATTTAATTGATAATATTGATTGTAAGTCTTCGAGGAATGTTTATTTATTTATATTTGATTTTGTAAAAGCAAGTTAATATAAACACGCTTGGAAGTGACAATAGGACCTACCTATATCTTTTTTTTAAATAACTTCAAAATATTCCACCAAAGCCTTTTTAGTTTAGACTACCTGCCTACTGTCTAATTTCACTTCTGTAGTTACGGCATACAGTGCTTAACAAAGAAATATCCGTTCCTTACTAATAATAATATCAACAATAATTTAGGTTCAAAGATAGGTAGGTGTTATTATTAATAGAATCTATACTTGTTGGTGAGTTTCAAAGCCCTGATGATGCTGTAAAAAGTGAAACCGGTTGGCTAGAAAGTGTTAAATAAAGTATACAGTGGATAAGTACAAGTGTTATCTCCAAAAAACGTGTATATTATTACTAGGTTTATTATTAGTTTCTAAATGAACTCAAACCCGGACTAAACTTACTTTTGCTCGTGACCGAAACACATACGGTACGTTTTCTAGGAAACGCAATTAATCTGTTCTATGTTAGGACCACATTTTC
Organism: Calephelis virginiensis; assembly: GCA_002245475.1. Lineage (NCBI taxonomy): Eukaryota > Metazoa > Arthropoda > Insecta > Lepidoptera > Riodinidae > Calephelis > Calephelis virginiensis. The sequence continues at coordinate 211,988 of NJDC01004604.1, forward strand.
TTTTTTTAGACTGACCCGGGAATCGAACCCGGGACCTCATGAAGTCAAATCCGTCACCAGGACCTCTAGACCACAGAGGCAATATTGAGTTATAAATAGTGTAACCAGAGATTTTTTTAATAAATATAGCCGACGTGATGGAGATGGTTCTTTGCTATCGTTTCGGAAGTTACTCTTAGTACTTGTATTGAATTTCGATATCGTGCGAATCGAACTTCAAAATCGCTTCGATTGTCTGGCAGAATGCGAATAAACGGACGATTTGAACAATGGGTTTGTGCAAGCTGTCCAAGCGGCCGGGTCGAAATTTTTTAACACTGTAGTAAGAAAAGAATAGGAAAACTCTCAGACCTTCCTCTCAAATTCATGGGTGAACGGGATGAAAAGCGGTTGCAGTCTTCACTTGACATAAACAGACAAGTCTTCAATGCGTTGGTTACAGGTCTGTAACCTGAGTACCTTTAACACGTCTCGTATTAAACAAGTTATCGAGTGTAATAGGGTCTCCAAGGTTTTCGCTAGGGATTTGTCTGTTGGCCAGACCCAATTGATAAAACTGAAGACCTAAAATGGCACCGTATTTCATCTAAGGCCGAGATTTTGAAGGAGGTCGAGAAGTTCTATGGACAGCTGTACAATTCAACAAGAGCCGTTAATAGTTTGGCTAAAGACCCTAGAGCCAAACTCACCCGACATTACACCGAAGACATCCCGGACGTCAGCCTGAACGAGATTCGGATGGCTCTGAGACAACTGAAGAACAATAAGGCGCCGGGGGACGATGGAATTAGTGCTGAGCTACACCGGTGGTTCTCTTTATCAAGAAAGGTGACAAAACCTTATTGAAAATTATAGAACCATCTCACTTGTGAGTCAGGTTTACAAGTTGTTTTCAAGGGTCGAACCGAATATCACGCAGGTTATACGATTACCAACCTCCCGAACAAACCGGATTCCGTAAAGGCTTTAGCACCGTAGACTACATTCACACGCTGCGCCAGATTATACAGAAGACCGAGGAGTATAAACCGCCATTATGTCTAACTTTTGTGGACTACGAGAAAGCCTTCGATTCAGTTGGACATGGGCGGTGCTTCAGTACAGGATCAGAGCTCGAAACCGATCCAGTTGCAGAAAGGTGTGAAACAGGGAGACGTTATTTCTCCGAAACTGTTTACTGCTGCACTGCAAGATGTCTTCAAGCTTCTGGACTGGAAAAAACTAGGAATCAATGTCACTGGCGAGTACATCACTCACCTTCGTTTCGCAGACGATATTGTGGTCATAGCGGAATTGCTAGAAGACTTGAGCAAGATGCTCGGTGACCTCGATAGAGTTTCCCAACAGGTGGGTGTTAGGATGAACTTGGACAAGACGAAAGTCATGTCTAATATTCATGTTGTACCTATACCAGTTCAAGTCGGGAATTCAAATCTTGAAGTTATTGATCAGTTGATCAAGCTGCTCAGTTAGGTAAATCCAATTTCAAGAAAGAGGTCGAACGCCGAATCCAACTCGGATGGGCAGCGTTCGGGTAGCTAAAGGGTATCTTCTTGTCCAAATTATCGCAGAGCCTAAAGTCGAAAGTCTTCGACCAGTGTGTGTTACCAGTGATGACATATGGAACTGAGACTTGGCCGTCAAATGTGGGCCTCTTAAATAAGCTCAGGGTCGCTCAGCGTGCTATGGAGAGAGCTACGCTCGGTGTTTCTTTGCGAGATATGATCCGTAATTTCGGTGATCCCCAAGAGAACGAGAGTAACCGTTATAGTTCAGTGAGTTAGCAAAATGAAGTGGCAATGGGCAGGCCACATTTCTTGCAGAACCGACAACCGCTGGGGAAAAAAAGTTCTCGAGAAGGTGGCCCCGCACCGTAGGACGTAGTGTTAGACGACCTCCCACCCGGTGGACTGATGATCTGGTCAAAGTCGCGGGGAGTCGCTGGATACAAGCGGCTGGTGACCGTGACTTGCGGCGCTCTTTGGGGGGAGGCCTATGTCCAGCAGTGGCCGTCCTACGGCTGATGAAGATGATGATGATGATCATGGAAATTAAATTAAAATCGTAGGTATACCAATTTGGTTACGTTTTAATTCAATTCAATTCATCTTTATTTGCAGATAAGGTTACAATTGTGTTTACAAATATAAATATTAGGTGCTCTTATCTAAGCCCATTAGGCGTGCAAATTCACATTCACATTAAAATACAAATTACATAGTTTCATTAATTATAACACAGTAACAATGTCGACAATAAATTCTTCATAGTATTTAACATTAGTCAAGTTAGGTACAATTAGGTATATTTAATGTTAATAATATTAGACAGTCACTAGGTCCAAATCAGTTTGATTATTTTTTAATTACTTACTCCTATCCTCCAAAAAGTCTTTTAAAGAGTAGTATGCTTTACTTATTAGGTAAGACTTTAAAGATT